>JAHFWJ010000552.1:0-135835 GCA_028555115.1 Himalopsyche japonica
GATAATAGAGACGAGATTAACTCACCTAGCAAACGATTTTTTTTTTTTTATAAAATTGTCTCGACTGGAATATTTCGCCAGTACACCTTAATTCTGACTATTCATGCATTTTTTTTAAATAAAAGTTTAAAATTTATTCTTATTGTTTGAAAAACGTATTCTAAAAATCAAATGATAAAGAATCAAATTATATGTGAATGAGTAAGCTGAAAACTACGGGGAGAGATAATTGTATATAGTATGTTTTCTCTATGAAAAAATATGTTTTATTTTTCGTATATACTTTAGTAAAGTAAAAAATTATTACAAAAAGGCCCTAAAACAGATCAATTTCTCCAGCAAATAATTATTTTAATTCGAATGTATATTCTTCCATCGATAATTAAGCGTGAAGTTGTCGATTTAATCTACATATATATAATATTACACCGCAGCATATTAAATTCAGCACTCATATAAATAATTTATAAGCCCCGAAGGCAACAAGAGAAAAGTGTCACAAAAAGCTTTTGCAAGCTAAAGCACTATCTACTTCGCGATACTCAAGCTTTTATGACTGATCCAAAGGTTTCGATTTCCGTGAACTTTATTACGGCCTCCATAGTAAAATGTTTTAATGAGGGGTACTTTGACGATCGTAAAACTCAACAGAAATTTTATTACCCACTAATTTTGCAAGATATGCCAATTCTTGCATTAATCATTAACGACCTTATCAATTTATACACATTTCATGAAATGTAATGGAGGAAAACTACTTTCTAGCATAATTGTTTCCAACACAATAATTTTAGATAGCTTTTAAAATACTCATTCATAGCTTATTGATTTTAAGCACGAATTAAATGAATAGTGATGAGAAAAAAATCTTGCAATAATCAGATTTATCAATTAAAAATAATCATACAATACATTAATATAACATCATATTTTTTGAAACTATTTCACTTATATTTTAACACAAACTATACGTACAATAAAGAAATTTGAATGAAAGACAGTGAATTTTGGTTTTTTTTATAAAATTTATATGTGTTTATTTATTAGCTTAAAAAAAGAAGTATTTGAACATTGAATTATTCATAGTACCCGTTATTGACAGATTTATTTTTTTTGTATTATGATAGTCTTCTTGCAATTATATTTTATTTTTTATCGTAAGTAAATAAGAAAAAATATTATTTTAGCATAGCATGAACAACAATATTAACCCGCAATTATATAGCTACACGAAGATAAAAAATGTTTTTATTACTTGTTACTGTTATATATATATATATAATATATATTTTGATAATTCTCCTCGGTCATTCAATAAATTTAGTTTGATAAATGTAAATTTTACTTCTGAAAAAATAAATTTTATGATATCTTTTCGTTGCAATATTCCAATTATTTAAGATAATTTAACTTGCATATAGTGCATTAAAGATTAAAGCTACAAATGTCAAATTTCATTGCAATAATATATAATAGAAGCACTAAGGAAAGCTCTATTTTACATCAATATGATTCCACATTTTTCATACAAAAAAATCAGCATTGGTAACAATTTGTATTGATCAATTTTATTTTTCTAATGGAATTATCTTAATTTTAAAATCAACGTGCCAAAACCGCTATGAAATTTCATAATTCCAACGCATTAACCCTCTGTTACAATGGCTTTTCTCTATAAATCGATTTAACACCAGCACACTTGTACAATCAAATTCCATTTCCCTCGATTTTCTCATACCCAAATATACATAGTTTAAGCAGCTCGATTATACCCTCCTCTGTTTTACGCCTGACTATTGGGAACCTTTCTGGGTGACTAGTTGTTCATCATTTTCGCACGGCTCTTCTATCAAAGTCGCAGTGAAATGGTTACCACCAAACCTGCGTAAAATTTGAAACCATTTAAAATTAATGCCACGCACAAGCATGTCTAGTTGATCTACTTATTTATACTCTAAAAATGCATTTTAAAAAACCACATCATTTTCATTAGGTACCTTATTCTAGTCCGACCAGTATTCTTCAATATTTAAAAATGGACCGTTATACAAAACAAATATACGTCCATTTTTAAACCGAAATAAATGTTTAAAGTTTTCAAGGTATTTTTTAAATAATATTAATAAAATCGATTTTTGTTACGCAAGAGCTATTTTTTGATTTCTTTTATTTAAAAAAAACATAACATTTTTGATAATTTCAATAGTGCTTTTAAGTGATATAGGGTTCTGAAAAAAATGAATGAATTACCATATACACCCATCAATCATTGTCGATATCATATTTTGTAATGTAATACTTTCGTACCCACTTAAAATAAAAGTCATTATTCATCAATAACATCAGCTTGTGCAATATTGTACGTTTTGCTCTTTTTGCTCAACAAAGATAGATTTGTTTCATTTAATATCATTTATCATATATTCGACATAATATACATATATTTAGTCGAATTCTTTCATTTCCATTTATTTGAAAATTCTCTCGGGCTGAGTTACTAAACGTGCTTTGTTTAATGCAAAACAGCTTACAAGAAAATGTTGTTATTTAATATTTCCAACTGAAATCATACATTTAACTCATACAAGGTACATGTATGTACTATCCAATTTTATTATTTATTATAAGCAGTTAGTTGACAAATATAAATAGTCTGTAATTTATAATTCTCTGCAGTATGTGAATAAATTATTAGCACATTAGTTCTCCTACTGTATCGAATAGTAAAAAAATATTAAGCTCGTCCTTTTCTGGATCTCATTTCCGTCGATTTCCCTCCGACCAAAATCTTAAATGAAGACATGAGATGGTGATAAAACAACTTTAACTTAATTAATGAAGAGTATAAGTTACACCGTTATTGCTTTGTAAACTTTGTATTAAGATTCGTCCCATAACGCCGCTCTGTTTCAATTAGGTATGGGATATAGCCGCAGTACTACGATTTGAACTTACGGTCGGATCTGAAATAAATTCAAGGCATTAGTGGGACAGATTGCTTTCACTCCAATTGAATTTGCGGTGCTGAAGACTTAAGATGTAAATGACTGTCATATTTTATGTAGGCTCGTACGTTCGAATTAAAACTTTTTCAATCAGTTTTCTTGCAGCAATAAAATATTTATTTTTTATGACTGAATCAAAAGTATTTAAGCAATTGAGTTATTTTTTTCAAAATTATTTCGTAATACTCATCAACATTTTTGAGATCTGAAAAAGAATCTCATACATTGTTAGAATTTGTTAAGATGATCAAATACCGTAATTTATTTATCTACTCTTGCGTTTATAAAGAAATGAAGATATGAGTTAGTTTTATTTAAATTAAACACATAATGTTTTGAAACCCTTAAAGTCGTCATAAAGCTAAAATATTGTCTGCAATTTGAAGCATATGAAGCTTTTAATCAAATTTATTTCTTTAAGAAGAGTTTTTTCTCCCAGCTTCTAAAAAAGTTATTCACCCTTAAATCGATTAATTTGTTTTATTTTTATATCACCATTTTTAAATAACATGCGCAATTTTAGTACTATATTCACATTTTTAAGACTAAGATCGGAATAAGTGACAGTTAACACCCTAAAAGTTAATTTGCTACACCCAATTTTGAGATTTATGTCTAATTTTTGGCAACAGATGGTAATCCGTTTCTTTGAAAAGGGCTATATTTTTTATTATTATTATCTCTTCGCATTTAACTTTATCGCCTATAAGTAAAATTCCAAAATGTATGAGAACGCAATAAATTTAATACTTCTTTTCGTACGTTTAAGAGTGAAACAGTTTGTAAAATTATTCTATCGCCTATAATCTGCTATATAAATTATATTTGAATGCTTTTTTTCAGCCACCGATTGATGACGAAAAGACGTGACAAAGTTTTAATTAATTAGAAAACTGCAGACTGCAAATTTCAAGTTGCCTAAGAAAAGGTTTCGGCAACAAAAACTAACAAAAGTTTTTCGACTTAATAATGATTAATATTGCATTTATTTAAATAACTACATGAGCTTAAATTATTTTAGATTTTACCATTAAAAATATCCATCCCCTTTTTTGCATTGATTGTTTACATGTATTTTTTATAATGTACGTCGATTAATGATTTTTCTGAGTGAACTAAGCGTAATGATTTTTGCCGGGGGTATTAAAGCTTTTAAATGTTTAGGGTGCTACTGGAATAACCTATTGGCTGAATAAACAATCTCGTGAGACAAAGTATCCGAGGTATTGTGGCTAAAATCATTTAAATAATAATAATCTACATAGTGCTTTGTATGACGTTAAGAAAATCTCACTTACGGATACATTAATAAGAAAGTTATGAATACAATTTTTGCATTTTAGTTTCTTTGCAGTTTTAACTTGGCTACATTATATTACTGATACTTACTAAGCTCGATTTCTGTTGTCGCAAAACAATTAATTGACCATAATTGAAGTATTTAAAACTAAAAACACATTTATATTTCCTATGCTATATTACATCTAACTATTTCAACAATAAATATATTTTTTCCGACCGGATACCAAATTTTCCATTAATATCTATCAAACGTTTCTGACCAATAAAGTGCTAGATTTTTAGGTATCAAATGACTGACTTCAAACTAAAATAAATAGACAATTAATATTTAAATGGTAAATATAATAGTGTCACTCTACATAATTTTCTCCAACTATGATAAGTTCTTAAATTTAATGAGCAAAAACTTTTGAGAAAGAAGTCTCTTAAAATCGTAAACTCCACAAAGTAGAACATGTTGAAATGTACTTTCAAGCTGTATATTTTTTTTTATAGAAAACGGAGGCCTATAAACTTCTGAAAGTTTTTAAGGCTGGAGTATTAAACACCTAGGTAACTTTAAATGACAGAATTAACTAAAAGTAAGAATTCAAAGTTAATTTTCAGACAGTTTCAACGTTTCCGGTTATTTAAAGGTCTTATTAATTCAGTGAACTGTTGATTAACAATGTTTTTTGGAGCAATATGCCCTTTGCAATTTATTATTCAAAAGTTTTTTTTTGTCATTTTAAAGCTATTTTCATATTTCATTCATTTAAAACAATGTGATTGTTTGTTTGTGGATTGTGAATCCGTAGTTGTTTTTTTTATCTTTTTGAATTGTTAGTTTACTAATTAATGAAACATTTCGCTACTAAAAGTGATTTTTTCCGATGTGTTACTGAAAGAACATTTCTATAGATTCAAATATCCCATTATGCAACCCATTTATAACCATTTTATAGATTTATGACACAAAGAGAAACGATAAATTAATCCTCTTGTATATTTTGTATTATAATTTGAATTTCAAGCAATGTCTCATTGCTTGTCCGTCATTTGGAAAGCTTACTACAAAATAGTTATGACATTCAAAGTATAGACCATAAGTTTTTATAAAAAAGTATTTTCGACCCCTCTTAAACATCCTTAAAGCTAATCATTAACAATGATTTATTCACGCTCTAATCAAACGTTCTTATCGTACTTTTTATTCGTTTTGATATACAACGGAAATGAGGGAAACTTTTTTACGGAAGACAGAATGGAAAATAGGTTTAAGAGAGCGAGATTTTCCAGAATTGCATTATCTGGAATTAAATTTTCCGCCACAAGTTTTTTAAACTTGTTCCCACTTCGATAGACGGAATTGTCATTTTTATCAGTCGACTGCGCTCTTTCACTAATTTATATAAGATATTCTTACATCATTGAGTTATGTTCTGACATTATGACATTTAAATGAACTTTTTTTATTCCAATTTATGCTAGTGGCTCTCACCTTTAAAATATTTAATTATATAAATTTAATAAAGTATCACGTTTAAGGTATGTTAATGTTTCATTTTTTTTTATAAACGTAAAAAAAGCAATGACTTCTTTTATCACTGTTTACTTCAGTGTGAATTAAATAACTCACCAAATTTTGATTGTTGAAACCTTGTACATTTTTACATATTTTGACACTTATGTCTCAGGGTTTATTTTTCAGCATTTCCATGCATTAAATAAGACGGGTACAATAGAACTGATATATAATAATCAATTTGTACAAGTGAAACGACACAGGAAAAAATATTTACACTGTTCAACAATTAAAATTTGTAATTGAAAATCGATATCGTAATTTATAATAAACTATTTTTTCACATTGTGAAAAAATAGCAATGTATTTTAATTCTTAAATTTTTTATAAGATATAGTTGATACTATTTCGGCTCACACCTTCCTCAGAACTACTATAGTACTTCTATAAAAGAGCTCTACCAATTAAATACCAAATCAATCGATGAACTTTTTTTCAATTTGCTTTTTGTTTATTTTTTATGAATTTAGTTTATAATATTGTAATTTTATTTATTATCTTTTTTTATTTCAGGCTCTCTCTACCAACATATAATTACTGCTTAAGGCTAAAAAACTATTTATTTGTTATTATTTTATTTTCAGTTTGCTGTTTACTTTACTTTAAGTATTATACGTTATAAAGACGAGAAATTGTATGTATAATTTATCCATTTTTTTAATGTATACTTAGTGTTATGGAACTTCTGTAATAACGTAACGTCGTGTTTTGCGCGGCAAACATAATAATTTCAAAAATTGTCTGGTTAATCTAAAATAATATTAATATTTAGTAATATGTGGAGAACTCTTACTTAATCTGTGGTATAATTATATACTTGAACTTTATTGAAATATTTTCCCATTTGTTCGCTCACGAAGTTGAATGCTTAAAAATAAATGTATGTACCCATATTTCTCTTTCGGTTTCTAGCTGAGAATCTAGTATTTTTTATTTTTATTTTAAAACAATGAAGTATTTTTCCGTGTAAAGAGTACGAAAACCATGAAAAATATGAATATGAAAACAGACCATAACTATCGCTTAGCGATATTGACGTATTCGGTGTCGTCGTGAATGCTTTCATTATATACATTAATTGATATCTTCTAATAAATAAGTTGAAATCAAATTGAATAAAATTTTTTTTTAATGTATTCTCAATCAATTTGATAAAAAGGCATTAATCTCAGTGACTATTAAAGTGTAATTTTGAACGATTGTTTCAAAGCGAAAATGGTAGAAATTAACATGAAATTTATTGTTTTTAATGTAAAAATATTCCAGTCAGAATTCTGACTTCGGGCTCTTTTCATCCTTGACAATATATTAAACTTCTAAAGCGAAAGTTTTAACTACTTTGAAAATCCATTTTTCTGCTCACTGTAATATCTCATGAAAAGTTTACCTCTCTAAAGTTTTCAAAGAGTGTTTTCTCCAATTGTCTCTGCTTTTAGATAAGAATGTGCATTGTACTATCGCACTTAAAATGATGAAAGAAGTTTTAGTTATATCTAAAATGGGAGTTTATTACCATAATTATGATATCCTTAGAATGTAGTGAAGCATGACAAAACAAAAGAGAATCTTTAATATATTGATTAATCAATATAAACATATTTTCTGGCATTTAAAATAGTGATTAAGTATGTCATATTGATTTTTGCGATGTCAAATATTCCTCTCTCAAAAAATATGTATTTTAAATATAATATTCTGTATATAAATATATATTGAAATATAAATGTAGTTTTCATCTATAAAGTGTTTGAGTGTGATTATCTAAAACACTGATATCATGGAAAAAAACTGTCCCCATCCTTTAAGCATACAAATGGTCAAATAATTCTTACTAAAAAGTTTACTTTAAGGCTTAAGAAAATTATTATTCTAAGTTCACTGACGGTGTTAAATACAAAATCATCATTTATTGAAATACTCTATACATATTTTTTTATATCGTCAATAATAAAAATGTAAGACAATTTATTTCATTTAAATAACGATTTCACAATTAAGGGTAAGAAATTACTCTACAAGTAGAAATTTTTATCAGTGTAATAGTTCAAAGTAGCCTTTACTTTCATGAAGATATTAAAAATCTAAAATCTACCTTACATTTGATCGTTATCAATTTGTTTTATATAATTATTAAATAATTTTAAATCATACAACGTTTCATTCGGTATTTCATTTTCATATTATTTATGATGTAAAAAGGGAAAGAGTTTTCGCCATTACCATCTCGCCTACAACTTTTCGTCAATTGTTATCCAAATAATAAATATATGCGTTTGATAAAGGCATAACGTTTCGTGAAATAAGATATTCTTCAGTAAACCATTATTATAAGAACCTTTTCATTGTGCAGAAAGCATTTTATGAAAAAAATGTTGAACAATATCATGAATTTTCTTTTTGTATTTGATGCGACATTGAAAAATATTCGATAACACGATTGTGAGCAAAACGTTTCTTAAATTAAAAAAATTCATTTCAAATATTTTATTTCTAATTAAATTCAATACAAAAAATTGCCTCTACCAAACACGGTAGAGGCAATATAATATAGTTCATATTCTTGCCACTAGCAAAAGGCTCGTTTTAAAATTGTAATTATTATTTCTCACCTTTTTTTGTAAATTAAGGGTATAAAATATTTGTATGCAGTCTGGAATATATATACTATAAACAGATATAACTATATACAACAAAACTAGTGTGATGCTATTTTTATTAATTTGATTGATTGAAGTTATTTGTTAGCTTAATAATGAGTTGACAAACTAAAATTTTATGTTCAATTGTCAAAAATAAAAAAGAATAGTTTAAATAAGATGATTGAAAGAACAAAATAAAAACGTTTCTCTCAAATAGCACTTATTCTTGTAATATTATCTAAAAACTGTTATTTTGCATTAAAAAAATAAGATAAAAAGTGATACACAGTAAGCATTGAAATCCGATAATCAAACCTAGTTCAAAGTCCAGGGTTAAGCATTGAAAAAAACACATAGTCAGACTAAGAAGGTTCAGTTTCAGCCAAAAAGATATGATCGTAAACATATTCCCTCAAGGATTCAATTTTATAAAATTTCAACCGAAAACTTTCATTTTATCTTGTGTGCGTGCCGCTGACCACGGTGGCTCGTTATAGGGATAAAAATCAGTTATGACGATATTATATTTACGCTTAACGGAGCAAGATACATCAACCTTTTTTATAACGTGATATCTTCATTACAAAATCATGAGATAACTGATTGACGTACCGATTCGGAAAAAACATGATCGAATAGCCGTCGACGGAAAGTTTCCTTAGCTATTTGTTGAAGTTTTGGATGTGAAAGTATATTTTACACCCATCACTTACAACAATATTCGTTCGGAAATAGTGATTTATTAAGTTTAATAAGAATTTGATATAAGAAACCTATTTTTATATACTAAGTCTTTTTTTTAGTTTGCCTCCCTCCATTTAACACTGTTTTTATATCCGTTAACTATATATGAGTATCCAGTGGCGTGACATACGTTAAATAAACGCTTCAGTTTTTTTTTCCATAATTGGTAGTGTATTCGGAACAACTGCACAAAACTCGTTGAAATGCAATTCAAGTCTACGTAAAATCAAACCATCTACGTAATCGAAAAGCTTTTATGAGTTTATGCCAACTACCTTTCTACATATTACACTGAAATTTTTTACAGCACATTAAATTTTCTTTATTTGCTGATAATAAGTTCATTAGAAGGTTAAGCAATAAATATGGAAACTGTGCTTTTATATTTATCAAGCAACATAACCATTGTATTGGTAGGATTATCAAAATTGTAATACATAAAAAAAACATGATGACAGTTTCAATAAATAGGAGAAATGATTCATGTACAAAACACCCAAAGCAGGATCAGTGACGTTGATGCAGACTTTGAAACGCGGTCTAACTTATATGAGATGACTAGTTCCAATGCCTTTTTCGAATCTATGATAGTAGGATTTGTAACAGAGCCTAGTCAATTCCCGAACTCATTTGGTGCCTTAAGTCCAATAGTATTTTCACTACTTAGCCTCTTCTCACGTTTAGCTGAGTGATCATCGCTCATCACTAACTCCAAAATATTTTCTTACTAGGCCGGTCATGGTTGTACTCATTTTTTTGGTATAAAGACTGATTATTCAATACACATAAAGTCAATCAAAAAAATAAACAGGCAACAGACGACAATTAATATTTCATCAAAAATTATAAAATGTTGATAGAATGACAGTGTGCCAAACAATTTAATTACTACAAAAATATATATACATATATATAATGGACTGAAAGCACAATGAGGCTTGACTTTTTTCTTGTATTCACCATTAAGAATATCGTTTTCATTCTTTAATATTCTCATAATCTGGCAGTATGTTTTTTTTTTCAATTGTGTGATTAGAGTTTTATATACTCTAACTGATACTTGTATGTTTAATTTTTAAAAGTATTTACAGATGACTTGTTGCGATTCGTTTTATTTTTAAGGGAGATAGTATGAAACATACATTTTATAATATGAACATGCTTGGAAATTTTGTGAGATTAAAAATAATTACGAATTACATTTGCATATAAATTTAGCAACTGCACAACCTTGGTTATTTTTTTAACTTGTCATTATGCGTGGCTCTACTACCAGTTGCTCAATATATGCCCTATCATTTTGTATTAAATTGCATTTCTTGACAAATAAATAATGACAAACATGCGTTTTAAAAGTAAACTTGTAAAAATATTGTGGTTTTAAGCAAAAAATATAAATAGATTAGAGACAGCTTAATTAAGCTTTGTAAAGTAAAATTTTGATCCTCCAGTAAAATTATAATATCAGTAGAGAATTGATGGTCAGTAGATCAATCTTTCCATTTGTTCGTTAAGTAATTAATTTTGTCATATCGTTACATTTAGAGTATATGTTAGCAGAACCAAATTTAAATTGGACTCGTACGTCTTATTTTCCGGGTATCATCCTAAATTATTTACGAATTTACCTAGGTCAAAAGCGCTTAATTAGCTTTGAAGGATGAACAAATAGGACATGATAACATTAGCCACCCACTAAGTGGGATTGAAGTACTTTTCGTGTAAAGAGCATGACGACATTTTTTTGATATTTTTTTTCACAAAATTTTATAATGGGCTTAAAAATATTTATTTTAATGTTAAAAAATTGCCGTAGAAAAGTTCATGACGGATTAACAAAGCCACATAAAACTATTTCGTTGGGTATAATATGAATTTAGTTATTTTGTACGCTTCTGGTTGTATTCTGAAAAATATATTTTCTAATCTAATGTTAGTCTGAATAGTTGTGTGGGGTAAATAATTAGTAATATAACCATTAAGATTTCTGACTGTATAACTTAAATAAACATAAGTGTTGTTTCGTTTATGGCAGATGTCACCAAGTAACACTCCGGGAACCCTGTGCAGCTATTCGTTGGACTAAGTGTGACTTAAGAAGGAATATTTTCTTTCTCAGATTGTTTTCTTTTTTTGATACCTACTATGTACAGCTGTAAATCGTTATGCTTCCTTATGAAGTTTTCGGTATCAAAACATCGTTTAAACATTTTATAGGTTTGCTGCAAACGGCTATATTAAAGACAATATTAAACAACTTTCTACTATGTTTTGAATTGTGTTGCTTTTTAATTTTGTAATATTTCTATACTTTACTTCACAATAAAGACTTGTGTAAAAATCAAATAAAATTTTGATTCATCCTATTAAAACTACGTGAGAATGTGTCTATATGTGGCTCTTTATTTACATGAAAATATAGCATGTGGCTTTCATTAACCTCATATATGACCATCTCTGTTATGTGATATAATTAAAAATTTATTAATCAACTGCATTCTTCGTTGAGTGTTTATAAGACTTTTGAGATTGTCTCTTAAAAGTAATTTATCGTCTTAACAGATTTTAATCTAATTTGTAATACAGTCCGTCAACGTTATGTGTACTCTTAGTTATGCTCACATATTATGTTATAAACCATTTTTAATTACATCGAGTGGTATTAGTATCCATTGTGTATTGGACTGTAATTAATATTATAAGAAAAAATTCAAAAAAAAAAATCATAAAACCTCATATGTATCTTCAAAAAATAATATATTTTATAAATAAACGACTACTATTTGCTTGGCATTTGATAACAAGACATCCAGGAAGTCTACGTCAACTACAATATTAATGATAATCGGTACTTGGTACCGTGTTATAGCGACCGGTAGTTTGTAAGGAAATCAATAACATTTTGCTGTACGAAAGGTTGAACTCTGTCGTATTTTTTTAAAATGGTTTATGATTTATCGCTCATATCATACAAATCACTTGTTATCTGATAGGGCCACGTGTAAACAAGAATTTATAGTAGGCGGTCAGCTAAAGCCGTTTTTGTCTGGCACGCTTGATTTTCTTGCTTGGCAATGATTTGCCTACAGTATTTTAATCCTTTTAAAAGAACGGATTTTACTAAATGATACCATTTTACACTGCTAATAATACGATAATTATTATCATTTTAATAATCGTATGATTTTACTTTTTACGAAATAAAATTACCTCAGCATTAGTGAATTTCTCTTTTCTTTATAATATAATTCCAAGAATTCATTACATTATTATCTTGATAATTTCAAGACATACGCATGATATAGATCACTTACATGAATAATGTACTGAGCTTTGAAATAATTCAAAGAAAGTATTTTATATATACTGATTTTTTAACTGTTTTTACAGTCTGTGTACATTATTTTCTTAACTCTTTTTCTATACAAATAAATAAAGAATAAACATTTATTTTTATAGTGAAAATTGGTGAAAGATTATAAAATATCATCAACTGGAATCGCTGGAACTCGTGGAGAAAAAACCTTTTTAATATAGTTGGAAATTGATGCTGCCATATTGGTAGCCACAGTTTTTCATTCTGTTGACTTCAAAATTATTTTCAGTTATAATGAAAAACATAAGAAGATATACATTATATTTTATTTAGTTTTTAATAAAAAATGTTTTCTGGGTAATTGAAGAAAACTTTTACACTGAAAACTAAATATCTTCAAGAAAAATAAAATACGAAAAAATATTAAAAATTGATAAATCACATACAATTTGTTCGGATAAATATTTCAATATGTGAATACAATGATAATTATGAATGCATTGTTTCGTCAATTATGTGAGTGATTTCTGATATCAAAACAGTTATCATACCTATACTTTAAAGCTTAATGTCATGTTACATTGGTTTAAAATGTGAAACCATAACATTGTTAAATAAATAAATGAAATTGTTCCTCTAATCCAAAGCTTGTTAATTAGTGTCGACCGATATTGCGCTCACACAATAGTTAAAATGCAATAATAATTACACCACAGTTTGATTCGGTCTAAAATTATCAATTTTTTTTTATATTATAGATAAAAAAATTCATTGATTTTAAATTGGATTTTTTATGATTTATTAATTGTCTTTTCATTAAAAAATATACAATTATTTGTTCCAGAGACATAAAAAAAGATTTGTAATTTTTTAATCTTTTGATTGATTGATTTAAGCTTTTTAATTTTTACACTACAACTGTAATGGAATTCAAATAATACCGCTTTTAACAAACAAAACCAATTCGCTTTAATTTTAGTTTTGCAGTGAAATTTATTGCTTAAATCATAAATTTTTGATAATATCCAAAAGTCTTCCATATTTTTTACGTGTACTAACAAAAAGATTGCTTTAGGCACTAAAGAGATTAATTAACATGACGTGAATATTTCTTTCTAACTTTTCGCAACCATTTATTCAAATTTAATACTGCTTTATTTACATTCGAACATCTTATCAGTAAAAAATAAAAATGTATTTACAAATAAAAACCAAAACTGTATAACGAAACGAATTCGGAAATATTTTGCTTAAACGCCCCTTATCTCCAAATCACTACTTTTATAGTTCAAAAAATTTGTTTGTTACGCTGTTTTTGTATCGTAACACAAAATATTTCATGCTCGATAACATCTCATCTCATATATTTGTAAGCCTTTTTTGTATATTAAAGGTCCATATTTACAGTAATGCATATTTTGTTCTAGATTACTATTTTTGCCAAACTTTAAATGAACATGTTTTATTCGTCAAGTATAATTACCGTGAAACAACAAAAACATATTCATGCTAAAGTAGTTTAAAAAACATTTTTTCTTCAAGTTTCAAAGTGAATTTTTTAAATGGGTCGTGTAAGTAAAAATTTTTTAAACACCAATCGACTTATTCAAATATAAAACAACTTTCGTTATATAAACACCCGAGAAATTTTCACTTTATTGTAGCTAAAATATATCGTATGGGCCATTTTTTAATCACACCTAATAAATATATTGACAACTCCCATAAAAATACTTACAACTCACGAGTGAAAGTAAGAAAATATATAAATATTTGTACAACTGTGTTTTGCTGAGCCTAACATATATTATAAATAAAAAAAAAATTTACAAATCCAAGCCATATATTAGTGGTTTTCATGAAATATGATAATTTTTTTTATTTGGAATCTGATTTTGAATACAGAAGTTAATATTCCCAATATTATTTGTAAAATTTCAATTGTAAATTATAACAATCTCATATATTATTTTTTTGAAGTTATGTTAGACATTTACGAGAACTTTGTTAGGAAAAATTAAGTCTTAAGAAAGATAATTGATTCAATTTCCATTTACGTTGCTTAATTTCATAACAATTATTGATCAATCCAGAATATTTAAATTTCAATCTTTAACGCAATATCTCTTCGTAACTTTTTTTAGAATGTTTATATCAAAATGACTAATTTTCAGTCGACTGTATATTTTTTCTATATAATGATAGAATATTTACTTTTTATAAAAAATGGCCAGAATTAAGCTGTCACATACAGGAAATAAGATAAAAATATATTTTGATGCATTGCTTGGGGTAGATTGATTCGGCATTATCTATCCAACCTTGCCTCTTGACTAAATTCTTTAAAAAAAACTTGACTAAGAAATCTTTCAAACATTACGTACCTACTTAAACTTTTTTTTTATTTTCTGAAATAATACAAAATACATTCATACAACAAAGTATATCCATACCGTATATATAAACCTGGAATTTCCCGAATACATATTTTTATTTTCAGTGATTAAATCTAAAAATTAAAAGAATTTATAAAGCTCAACGCTTTCATTCATACCGATTTAAAAACTTTTTTAATATAATTCAAAACTCTGTTTCGACGCCTTTTGACTTCTTTTATCATGGTATTGTACAAAAAAATATAATGAATAGACAAAAATTTCTTATTTTAAGTATTTCATGATTTCAACGGGTGCGTAAACAACTGATATTTATCTTCTAAGTGTACCCAAAATATTATCATTAATTAAATTAATTCTATACAACTGACTAATGTATATTATTTTAATCCATTTGATTAGCATTTTTAAGGAAATTATTTAATTTATGATGATTATGAATATTTATTATCTTGTGGTTTACTGCTTAAGCCACATTTTATTTGAAGCTATAATTTTTAGTGCGAAAAATCAATGTTCCCAAACATCTATTTTAATGTGTTGTCACTGTCATGTTTTTTATGGAAAGGCATAATGTTTTAAATAATGAAAATGTGTAGTTATTACTTAAAAGCTTCCAAATATATTGCAAAATTTTAGGTTCCTCATAACACTGTGAGGTAATGCACTTTATAATAATTTTCAGGGTTTATTTATAACGAATAAACGACATGCTTGCATTAAGGACTCTTGTATTTTTTGAGGTTCTCTCAATCACTGCAAAAACCTCAATTAAGCTTACCGATCAAACTGATGTTTTTATTAATAATAATGATTTATTTTATCGATATTATCTATGTCATAAATGTTTCATACCATCTTTAAGGTAGATACAATAAAATATTTAAAGATATTCAACTATTTTATATGTATATAAAATGACATAGCGATCCTATTAAGCTTATTAAAAAATAACACACAATGTGCTATTGGCTTTTTAGTGAGTATTGTAGCAACACAAAAAAAACTCTTCTATACAAGTAAAGTGTCATTTATTTCACCATCTGGATCGAATCTCTAAGCAAAATGGTTTTATTTAAATGTCACCGACCACCAATAGTTTAAGAAGAATTTTAAGATTCAAACCAAACAAAGAATGGTTGTTTTTATTTGTCTCCAGATGTATGGCCGTTTCGTAAAACTCTTGATTGACGAGGGTTTTAAGATACGAAGACACAGAAGAGACATCTTCGTTGAACTATAGTCTGTTTTAGACATACAGCATGCTTTTTATCAACAAAAAATACTATTAAATATTTTTTACTTAAATAATTTACCTTCAATTGATTAAAAAGTCATGATAAAAATCTTATAAAATTTACAAGAAAAGTATTCACTAAAAATGGGCGTATGTCTTAAAATTTCCATTGAATTTATATCGACTATGAAAGAAATGTTTTATACACAATAAAAATCCATATTTTTTAACAGTTACGGATTACGGTTTTTTTTCATGAATTACTTACTCTATCTATTGCGCTTTCATTGGATTTTTTTAAACCAAAATTTAAAAAATACATTTTATTTTCTTGTAATTATTTGAAACGTCTTACAAATACTTAAATGCAAATTGTTTCTTAGAAATTCAAAAGCAAGTTTGTGGCTGTTCTTATATAATGTTTGCATTAAAGTTCCATTATGTTTTACACTGGATAAGAATGAACAGTAACTGTTATATTATATATGATGGTAAGACATTGAAATTATTTAAATACTTTGTAGCACATATGAATTTTTATAAAATTTTCTTTACATTTTATTTATGAAGATTTAATATTTTTGTTAAGCATGTGTGCTCTAGATATGATATTTAAGAACCACTAATGGAATATAAAAAGGTTTTTAAATGTACGGTTGGCAAATGGTGATGGAGTAGGTAGCTCATCTCTCTCTTTTGCCCTATATAATATCGGAAAGAAAATAATTGTAATGTCAGCTTTTGGAGCACAAATTCAAGAATCAATTTATTTATATGTATTTATTTGAAAATTAAAACCAAAGAGGAAATAAACACAAAAAATGTGTTCATTTCATAACAGGTTTGTCTTTCAAAAATAAACCTTTCAAAGTTAAATTAACACTATTACTTTTTTTATTATAAAAACACAATTTTTTAGTACTTATTTTCACAATAATTATGGAAATATATAATTTTGTGAAAATGAGTACCATAAAATTTGTTTTTATTGTTGAAAATATAATACCTTTCAATCAAAAAGTGAAAATTAAAACCTTAAAAACCAACATTATAATATAAAAAATAATATTTTAAAGTTATATAACATAAGTTAAGGAAATAGAAACTGTTTGACATTGAGATCTGAGATCAAAGTTTTAAGTGAGGCGCTGACCACAATTAGAGTTCTGGAAATTTATTTTCACTCGATTTTATAGCATTACAGATGGAATCAGGGAAAATGCATGAAATATAAAAGCAAATATATAATACGATTCTCAAATAGTCGTTTAATTATTACTTTTGTCGGTGATTCCAAGTGGTTGATTGTGTAGTAAAAAAATGCTGAATACTATCTCTTTTCTCTCTCTTTAAGCCAAGCATGTAAAAACACGGCTTTGGGACTCAATGAGCTTTTCATTCGCCTTCTAACGGTTTTTGTTGCATTACCTTAGTTAATCTTGTAATTAGTTTCACATTAAGGTCCAATCTATGTGATCGCTGCAATCACAGTGAAACATCTGTGGAATAAATAAAAGATTCAAAAATATGCTACCTTTTACCTCGTTTGACTATCTTGAAAGATGTTGAGCGACAAATATATTCCAATTTAAAACATTCATATCGAAAAAACCTTCGTACACAAGGTATGATTTATATTCCCATTGTATATGGTTTCAAAACATATTGTCTTCCAAAAGAATATACTTCGTTCGAAATGAATTCATCAAAAAGTTTAAAACTATTTACAAATTGAAACATTTCCCTAATTAATACTCAATTTTATTATGGCTGCCAACTATGGTTTCTTTAAGCATCCTTTATATTTGAATCTGCTGTGAACTGTGGCCATGTATTTATATCTTCTAGGAGAGGTAAATACAATTATTTGCTGTATAGTGGATTAGTAGCGGTAGAACTGGGAAGCTTACCGTTTCGCAAGTCCATGGATCAACTCTTCACAGTGATAAAAATAAATAAGGATAATTAATCTTATTTATAACAAACCGTACTAACACAGTTTGAATAGGTTGAAATTTTCTGGGCTTCACTTTGGTTTTTGTTATTTTTCCTTCTTTATTTATTTACAATCGTTTCTAAAGGAACTATCGACAATAGTCAATTTCATTAAACAATTATTTTGGGAAATAGCGCATCGTAATTGGCAAAACATCAGTAACTACAATAATTAATGAAACAATTTAATATTTTTTTAACAAATAAGCTGTTGAAATCAAAACCTGCAATTAATCAATAATACAAACATTGATGTATAGTAAAAATAACATGTATTTTTCTTATTGTTACCATTTTTTGGAAGAAATTAGAAAAACTAGCTTGCATAGCTCTTCTTTGTTTATTGATAGAGTGTATATTGCTTTATGTTTATAAATCAATAAAGTCGGTTGAGGTAAGGCTCCAAAAACCACAGTTATTGATTAAATGTAAACATTTGTGAAATCGATTTATCATTCGTATTTGTACTTGAACTTAATTATGACTACTTGAAAAACTTTATACTTTTACTCATTTCGGTGATAGGAGATCTATTTTAATAGATGTTTGATTTTGTTAAGCAGATTCGAGAAGATTTATAAACAAAAAACCAATTTTATAGGGATTTTTAAAAAATTTTAAAATTTTTCCTCAATCAAAATATATAAATTAACCATTTCGTATTTATATGATTCTAAACATATAGTGTGCATTTTTTTATTCTACCAAAATGAAGTAGCTAGCAATAAATATTTTCTTAAAATAAGTCTACATTTTTTAATGATGTAACAAATATAATAATTTTAATGAATGAACGTATTTAATAGACGGCACGATAATAGTCATTATTTATTGCTGAAAAGCCATTATTTAAAATTGCGTTTATCAAATTTGATTTGATATTCATAAAGTAAAATGTAAAACAGCTTTCTCTACAAAGCACGTTCACAATAAATTACTACAATTAACCTTACCTTCGCAATAAAATTTAGTTCTCCGAATTTAATTGGACCGCCGTTTCATTTAAAGAATTGGAAAATTTAAAAAAGCTCTCGGTAATTGTTATTTCAAATCTAACCTCAGCACCCTTTTTTTTATTTTACACATGTATTATTTTAGTCTTACATGATTTCAATTAAATTTTCAATGATATTTCGCTATAGTTGTCGGTTTAGTACTGAAGCTATTTTAAATATATATACCGGAAAACTGTTCAAATTTTAAACGAGTCTGAGTCTTATTGTGTATTGTTTTAACAAATTATGAATACACAAATTAATTTAAGCTCTACTGATAATGGTAATTAAAATATTATTAAAATCTTTGTAGCGCTAAGTAGTCCAAAAGACAATGAAAATTAATTTAACTCAAAATGTCATTAATGTTGATAGGAAAACAAAAAACTTTAAATTATATAGCATCATTTGCTAAGCAATCTTACAAATTTTAAAATGGTTATTAAAATTCAAAGACAAACTATATTCAAAGTTTATTTTATGATATATATTATTTATAATAAAATATAATAACCAATAACAGTAAGTCTTCATTTTTAACAGAATCTTCGGGGATCGATTGTTTTATTTTTGTTAGGTAATGAATGTGGTATTTTCGATAACTGTCATTTGTCACCATCACAATTCTGTACAGTAATAGTGCAATCAAGAATCCGCTCAGCTCTGAAGCTTCTTTAAAAGTCAGTTTTAAAAAGCAATGTGACGTTTGTGAGAATTTTTGAGTGAAAACACTCCACCGAGTCGTAACATTGGCATAACGGCGATAACGGGCGTTACACCTTTCGCCGACGCATAAAACGTACATAGGCTCCGTAAAAGCCTCCGTTACCTTTTAGCGGTTTTTCATCGTTACGCTTTATAACGAAATACATAAAATATTGAAATTCCCCCAACTCTCAAACTGCTTTTCATTGCTATCAAGATGTAACGCTAAGTACCCTTTTTATTAGCTGATCCGACGTGGTTGCAATGAACAAAGAAAAAATTGTGACGTTAACCCCATTATACATAATGCAAAAATATACAAGCATTAAAGTTTAAAATGATTTAATATAATTCAAAAGAACGGAAATATTCTGCTTAATATTCATATATGCGTTTATTGATGTTTACTGTATCAATAAATATTTCACGACTATTTTCAGTAAAAAAATATATAATAAATTGATATCTTACATAAAAATTCACATTTTGTAAAAATAATATGTCTTTTTGCAATATTTTCTATTATTTATTATATTTCAAGCTCATCCAACTATCATCTGCAAAAAGTGGCTGTAACAAAATTTTCTAGAAGATAAAGCTTTCTTAGAAACTGTCCACATAAGCTTATACTATTTCAAAAGAGCTTTCTAGAATGAGACCCAGGAGAATGAAAATTGATGGCATATAAGTTTGTCAACATTCTAGTTATATATCTCTTGTAAAATATCGTACGATACTTTATCTCATTGATGAATTTAATGTTTTAAATACAGATTTCCGCTATTTTTTACTTAACGTTTCAATTTACAAAAAAATCAATGTATCTTTTAAATTTTATTTGAGAACAGTAACATTTAAATACAATTCTTAAATATGAAAAAGTGTGTGGAAATTTTTAGTCCATATAGTGCACAAAAAATGCGTGAGTATATTTTTTGATTCCATATTTCTTTTTATTGTACTCCATTAACTGTAATAAAACATAAATCTTCATTTTAACCGATTTTTGGCAAAAGGAAATTAGTTACAAAGTGTATTTTTTAAGTTCAATGAGTGCTAATAAAATTGTGATAGATCCTTCCAATAATTCATAAAAGTTCAATAACTACCCCTTCAATTTTCTTTTGACGAATCACTAACAATAATAATAATTCTAAACATAACATTATCGCTTGAGCTAATAGAATGACATATATTCCAAAGAATTCTTCGTGACATTACAAAAATACTTTTTCATATAAATTTGTTTGCTGTTTTATTATACCATTTGTTTTGATATTAAACAACAAATGCTTATCTTATATCTTCAACACTTTTACGAGAAGTGATGTTTTTTTTAATATTCTTTCTAGCTTTATTTTCATAACTTAAAAATATTATCATTACGGTTCTAAGTAAAACATATCGTAGGTAGCTATCTAGCTTTATATATTGGTGTTACATTTGAAGCTTATACTGACCTGTTTGGAAAAAGTAAATTTTCCGCAATGATTTATTTTGAATAATCTGCTTCTGCAAACTGTCTTCAAATGTTTCTGGTAAGCATAAGCCCACACTATAGTAGCGTACATAATATTTAGGCGAATTATTACTGTTTAAAAGAGCGGCTTCCTTTTGACAGTAAGCTTGCTCCTTGCATTGAGCATTAAGTTAAGTCGAACTTTTACACCGTAAGCTTGACGCTTTTTAATCGCGGTGTGCTCATCATGTGTCGTCTATCTGGAGTGAGTCTATGAAACAGTATTGCATTACTTGATTTATTTATTGTGCATATTAATCCAATCAAAATAACATTTTCGTATGAAACCTTTTGAAAAAATTACTGCCGTACTTTTTGCGGCATTGATTTTTATTCGCCTGTTTATACACTAATTCGCTATGGTATCAGCTAATAAAGATTTTGATAAAATAGTCGTATCATCTGCGTAATAAGCTATAACTGCATCACTTTCTCTACTTGAAAGAATGTCGTGTGTACACATATTATATAATATGGATACCAGGACCGAACCTTGCGGAACTCCTTTTAAGGATTTTTCTTGAAGAGCATCGAGCTACACCCATTTTGACTTTGAAAAGTCTATCTGTCATGAAACAGTTGAGGGTTTTTATCATTGTTAGTCTTATGTCAGCCTCGGGCATTTTGAATAAAAGCCCTTCAGTCCATACCATGTCAAAAGATTTTGCAATAACTAAAAAGAAGTCTCCTGTAACTTCTTTACGAATGAATCCATTTTTGATCAACTTTACTACCCAAAGAAGTTAGTGGTTTGTTTGTAGTGGAGTGATTCGCGGATTCATCTTTTTTTATATTTTTTTATAGAAAAAGCCACTTATATCTATGCCCTTATGCCAGATTATAATAAGTAGGTATTTATATAAAAAAAACCATTTATATTTTAATGTTATTTAATTAATATTTGTTTCAAAACACTTCGAGAATGACTCATCAATAAGATCGCCAGTGAAAATTATCACAGGCAATCGTATTAATTATTATTAGATTAATTTTATTAAATTTGTTTTAGCTGCCATTTACTGCTTACTTTGAGGTGTTTGTTTTTCTGTAATTAATAACTTTGGTATTTAGACAATGCTAGCTGTTTATTGTACATCAGTTCTGTTGCGTCCGCGTGATAGAATTCCTGAAGTTGCCGAAAGGCGAAACCCTGGTCGTTAGTGACAAAACATGTGGAATCGTAGAAAGTCGTAACAATTCAAATAAATAAATCTATTTTTCCCATATATTTTAACATCATATTTACATACTTTTTATGAGTTTTTCTTTAAAAAAAACTGTAAATTTGGTAAAAAAAAAAAAATCCCCAATCTTTTAATTTCACTTGAAATGAGATTTTTTTCATCTAAAAAGTTGAAATTGCAGTGCTCGATTTATTTATAAATTTACTACAGTTCGTTTCTTTTTTATTTGTAATTAAAACAGAATTTAAATCGTGTTTTAAGGGTGGAAGTCGAAATCTAAAATTTTGAAAAAGTCTCTACTGGTTTTCAATTAAAAAAACCTTAATGTATAAAGGTCGTCTTGTTTTCCAAAACACGAACTGTTTTTTTAAGTGCCTATTTTAAAAGCTTTTTCTGAATGCTTTTAATTCACTTAGAAGTTTAAAAGTTTAGTTGAAAAGTTCAGTAACAATAGTATTTTTAGAAATTTTCCCGCCGTCAGCAGGTTTCTATAGTGAGTAAAATGGTGAAATTTGAGCGCCATTTCGAACTACGCCTGTGAATTTAAAGCGTTAAATTCGGTGAACAAAAAAAATATGTTTTATTATTATGTGCAATGTTAATATTATCATCAATTCTATAGCAAAAATATCTATCGATATTAAGCAATATTATATGTGTCAAAGCATTCAAATTTCATTGTTTATTAATCATATTGTAATTATACAATAAAAATTTAAAAATAAAAAATGATAACTAAATATAGCCATAAATTTTATACGAAAAATAAATGTAGAATAATTTTTTTTTACATTTTAGAGATTTAAAACAAAAAATAAACATATTGTTTTCTAGACTTAAAAAATACATCACTTTACGTTACTGATTTTTTCGGATAATCATTTGAAATAATTTAAGTCAATTTTTACCTGTTAAATGTATTCTTGGACAGTATTCATTATGAGGCATAGTAAATATATTGGCAAATGTATTTTTTTCCACATTAGAACTGTTTCCATGCCTATGAAACATAATATTTTAAAACAGAATAATGATGAAAATCAAATTACATAATATACATATAATACGGTATGTATAATTAAGAACACGTTATTATTTTGATAATTATTTCAAGCCGAATCTTTAAAAATATTCAATTTGATTGCATGTTATCTACAAAGTTAAGACCAGTATAATTTAAAATATTTTAAGCTTAAATTTTGTCGCAAGATTTTTAATATCCATTGTTAAGTCAAAAGGATGGTTTGTCATGTAATTCTAAGATTAGTTATAATTTTACACCGTTCATCTCTTATACTTCAATTTAGAATGTAGACTCTAATTGTTGTGATAATATGGTAAATATATTCTTTAACAGTAACAATAAACCTTTACATTAAATATTATATAGTATGCATTTTCCGCTAGAAACGGGCGCATTATGGTCGTGTGTTATGAATACTTTACTATATAATACAAAATACGCTGTATTGCGAATCACAGTTTGCGAGGAGCAGAGTTAGAAAAATGATTAATGGCCTGCTTGTGTAATGACGTTGGAGTATTATAACGTTAAATAGAATGGTAATTTTCGAAAACACTAAAGTAGCATAACACGGGATAAAATTTGAATGTTCAAATTGGATTTTTTGGTAAGTAAATGTAATTATGCTGACACATTAAAATTAATATTAATAGAACAATAAATTATGTATCGTTATATTCATCATCTTTAAAGTAAATCTATAGGTAGTACTAATCTGTATAATGAATGACTTTTAATACAGTTTGCGGCAAGAGTGAGTTTTTACGCTTGGGAGCTACTATTATTTTGAATTTTTGTGGCAATTGAAAATATTTATGTTGAAATAATAATGTGCTTGACATTTTCCAAATGAATTTTCTTATTTAAAATATTTAGATTTCCTTATCACAGTTGAAATTTTTAATATGGGAATTATGAAAAAAATACAATATTTTTATTTGTAATTGTGATCGATGCAATTCTACTTTACGATCGCTCGGTTGAGTCTATCCATGCCATAGTGCCCGCGGGCACGGGGTTGGGAATCTCTGGTCTACGCAGTTGCGAGGTGAAACGTTCGAATACAATAGACACATCTACGTATTAATATAAATGGCGTAGTGGTCTTTTTTTAATTCACATCCCACTCCCAGAGAAAATGATAAGTGAACCAGAAGTTTTGTCAACATTTTTGAACAAGAATCCTTTACAGAAATACTATGATAGAAAATTACTGACTCATGATCAATTTTATATTAACATCGTTTCATGCAAACATCATAAAAAAGTCTATTTGAACAATTTATAAATAAATTATTAGAACATAAATGTTTTAAAATACCCTGATATTAGTTAAAAAAAAACATGACCTATAAACTTTTATAGTCCGTTTACATAGTCGATTTGAAAACAATTGTGGAATAATATATACCAACACTAGCATTTTTTTACGTTTATATACATACTTATTTGTCAAAATATTATACAATTTCTTAACAATATTTAAAGCATTTAAATATTTATTTTACACTTAGGAACATCTTTTCGTTAAATTAAAATGAAAATATAGCCCTCTTTATTTTTATATTTTATTGAAAATATGTGAACAGTTATTAAAATTTTGATGATATTGTGGGTTGAGTAACATATGGTAGTTTCTTTGCCGTCTGAACTAAAAGTATCCCAGAATTGGACAATATTTTCTCATACCGTTGGGAAAATTTTGGTATTCCGCCAAAAGCCTTTTGCTAGTATTTAGTTTTGATACAAACAACATTATGAAATTATACTACGCAATTATTAGGTAACGATTGATTATATATACTAAATAAATCTTGTTGTTTGACTTTCCTTTACCGAGAATTTGACAAATATAGGTTTGTTTAATTTACACCAACGCTTATAAATATATTTCATAAAAATCAATATAGCAAATGTGTCTTTGACTCAACTAAATCAACAAAATATAATTAGTTTACCGATTCGGCTGTGATAAACTTTACACTTTTTTCAAAAACCACTACAAGATTAAACTCAAAAAATACAAAAAAAACATGTTTAAAAATATTAAACATCAATGCTTATACTTAGAACGGAAAATGGACACCTAGTTACTCATAATCACTGCTCTTAAAAAACATTTGTGGCAAATTTTAAATCAATCAAAAATGTTTAAATTTTCTGTATTTGGTATTCAATAAATCGTGGAAATTTCGAAATCCCAGCATTAATAATACCACCTCTACTCAGGAGCGCAGATCATTCTATAAGACAAACTTTTAGTGCTATTTCCATAATATGTTAAATGATCAGAACCGGTTATGCTCATTTCAAGCATTATCAACTGGTTAATTTTAAATATCATACCTTTAAAAAAAACTGAAAATTAACAGCTTGAAAGCTTGAATAAACTTCTACGTATAAAACATCATACTTTTTTACTCCTCTATTTTAATAGAAGTGTTATAAAAGATATTAAATTTGAAATAATGGCGAATCGTGAGTAATCTAAGAGGCATTACATCGTCGGTAGGTATCTTGAAGCATTAAAGTTTATCGCGCAGATGTTTCCTTATTTGGTATAAAATAATGAAAATTTTTGTTCAATTAACTCAATATCTTACTTTTTGCTATTATCTATAGTCATAAATATTCATTTAAGTAGAAATTAAACAACATATATGACTTATTGTTGGTACTAGTAATTTATTTTTGAAATGTGTCGGTCAAATATTGATGGATAAAATATTTCATGAGTATAAAGTCACTCGGCTTTCTTAAATAATTTTTCAAAGAACATTTTCACCAAATAAAATAAACAATGAATATAAGTTAACCATACAAAATAATATGAACAATGAATATGTCAATGATTTTCAAACAATAGTTTATGAATTTTTTCAGATGGTAGTTTACAACTGAATATAACCAATTATTAAAGTAAAATACCTTTCAAATGGAAGTGTGTTAGTGTTACATATCATATTAAACTTGAAATCTTTATTTGAATAATGTATTATCAATATGACCATATTTTACGGTTTAATTAATAAAACCAAAACTTTTTCAATTTAAATGTTTTGTTATGATTTTTATTAAAATGATTATTCTTTTAACTCTTATAAATATCAATCAAAAATGTAAACTTTGCGTCAGTAAATATTTGATAAAATTCGATGTGTATAAATCTTGCACAGCTCTCATATATCGAAACTGAAAGATTTGGATAAAAAATTCCATTTTACAACATCGAATGAAAATGTACGCTACTCATCGGTGAACTGATAAATTTTATTATTCTAATATAGTCACAAAAAATGCTGACATAAAATTGTACCTTTCTTATAAATATTTCCATACACACTTTGCATGATTGCTGTTCTGCAAACGTTCTTCAGCGGAAATATTTACTAAGAAAAAACTGTTGCCACTTAAATCGTCTTCAAACAATCAGATTTCATTCGAAGCTGACATGTCACAACCGGTGATCAAGTGGTAAATGTTATCTTCAGCTAAGGTATTTAAAGGCTCAAATCGCTGTGAGAACCGACTTATAATAGATTTTCGTATAGAATTATGAATGGGAAATTCATTGATATTTCTAATGACTCAAATCTGTTGTACCCATCTGATAATACAATCACAATATAACAAGTGGTAACCACCTGTTCTATTAAAGCTCTTCTATTTCACGCTAAGTAAAAAATAATTTTCCAAGAAAATTGTTTTGTTGAGACAACTCTTTTAGGGTTTTAATATAAAAATATAAACAATTAATATTTTTTTAAATTTTTAAATTATTTACATTCGATTTTCTGTTTCTCTTCGCAAGTTTTGCGCAACGTCTTTTTTAAATAGAGTATTGTACAATATTAAAATAATGTACAAATCATTTAATAAATTTTACGTAACCCTAAAATATTTGACGAACTGTTAAAAATACTTGATTTCTTGAACAAAAGCTGTTCAATCCACATCAACTGAAATACAAAATTTACTACAAAAAACCATTTTTGTCTACGTGTCAGAAAATTCCAGTTCGAAATACTTTGCACACAACTTATAACTAACATAAAAGATTGACATCAAAATAATATGAAATTTTATTAAAATTGACATTCTTTTCTATCACATAGATAAAATTCTAATCTTGAATAATTTCATAAAATTCATTGCACATATTTGCTGAAGTAAAAATAACTGATTTTATATAAAATATTTTGCGTCCATGTCACTCAACCTAACGTAATAAAGAGATATGACTAGATCACACGATATTTATAATTCTATAGAAATGCAACATTCAATAGCACTTAAATTTATATTTGGTCATATAAAAAATTCTAAAATACTTATTCACCAGTCAATTTAATCCATCAAATTTTTTAAAAAATAGTACACATATATTACAAATTCTCATTAAACCTAATAGTTAATTAAATTTATATGATTTCCGTAGGTGTTTGAATAGCAACATAAATTGTAATTGTTTGTAGAAATATTCCAATCACTTGGTTAAGTCTATATATTCAATTATTCAAAAGTCACTGTAAACTAATTTCGATTAACTTTGTATCAAGGTAAATATGGTAATACCGTAGTTGTTGTTTCACAATCGAACTATATTAATCTTGAAATATTTTAACGCTGTTTACAGCGTTTCATTTCATTTATGATGCTAACTTAGTTAACCAATCTTTATCAACACTAAATTCTAGTGAAATAATTTTAAAACGATAGAATATATTCAATGTATTTGAGATAATCATGAATATTGGATATTTAAAAATCTCTGATTGTCCAGCTAAGTCAACAAAAAAAATGTGCGTAAATGTATTCATAGTCACGAGATTAATGAAAATTTATTGCATTCGTCAAATATTTGACTGTAAATTGTTTTTTGAGAGCAATATCACCTTCTTTTGACTGTACGGTTATGTTTTTTTAAATCTGAAATATATAACTTAATTTTCGTGTCATTGCTTTAACCACAAATTACACACCTATCAAAATGATTCTTGGGTGTCTTTTTCATGTATATTTAATATTCAAAACGGTGCACAATATTAAGGTGTAATTTGAATAGTAAATTGGCTGCAGTAAGTGACAGTTCAAAACAATAATAATCTTTTTTAAGCACACCTTAAATACGTATTCAATATTTTGATACGGTTCCTCGGTGATATTTAAAACTTTAAGTCCATAGCATCCAAAAAAGCGATAAAGAAAATGATAAGGAAAAGGTCTTAATCTTCCCTCCATGTATGTCTGATAAAGCTTAATGTTAAATATTTATCACACTATTTCATTTTTCTCTCCACTTCAATCGGATTCTTGATCAAATTTATCAGCAGATGAGGTCGATTTAAGATCAATTTATAAAATCTTGAACACAATATAATATATATATATAAAAAAACGTTAAAGTTCTATAGATATTTGGCTTTACGCCAGAAATATGTTTTATAATTATTTCACTGTCAATACCAATCCAAAAATATTCACAAAACTTAAACAATAAAAATTATCTCCAGGCACATAAAAGAAGCATAAGATATTTTCGTATAAGAACTTTCATTACAGTTCAGGTATGAAAAGAAACGATTCGAATAAAAGTAAGTTTTATATTTATCTTGATTTATACTAAATATTTTATCACCACAATCTATTAAAATAAATAAAATACTTTTATCAGACATTTCTATCAAATCACATTCTTATGTTTTGTGTTATTAGAGACGTTGTCCTTTTCGTATTATGTTTTCCTTTTCTCACGTCAACATTTCTCACTTGTCAAATTAAATTGTCTTGTTGGGTGATAAATTTTATCGTTCAGAAACGTTCCAACTAAGTCCGGCAAACATTCGCCCTTTATGATATACACGTAGATTGGTTTTGTAGATCAATACTGAAGATACCAGTACGAAACCGCTATTTTATAAACAAAGACAACTGGGTACAAATTTTGGTGTTCCCAGATGTAATCGTTATTAGGGTAACTGACGTACATAAATAATTTATATTATACAATGATTCAATCTTTTAGAAGTTTAATATCATACACAATTTAATTACAAGTTCTACGTTACATCTAATAATACATTGCTTATGCAAGCTTACTTAAACTACTGACAAGATAAATCCCTCTCTTGATTAATATTTGATTTACCCGGATTCAAATAATGTCAAATATTTGCGTCTATATTTGGTTTACACTATAGTAGTTTAAATTAGGAGAGTTTTCAAGTAATTTTTTACTCGTATCTTAAAAAGATAGCATATTTTTTATGGGGACAGAGCTATCGTAATTGAAATATTATTCATGGGAAAATTATTTTGTTCAATATGTTTACATGGTTTCAAGTCAATTAATACATACATCGAAGTTGTCGATTTTTTATACTTGTTAATAATAAATTTACGCTGGATTTGCTTTGCATCATGTGCACAAGTCTGTTTGAACGCTTCCATAGTGACTTTTAAGAAATAATATTATATTTCAACATCTAATGAGCCTTTATCTTGAACTGAAGAACTGAATTTATCAAGAAAAACAAAGTTATTTCGATTTTTATTGGTTTTATGTTGCTTATAATACTATTAAAACCACTCATGTAATTTGATCAAAACAATAAGTTGTGCGAGTAATTTTGTCAATTTTTTACACCTTTTAAAATGGTTTTTTTATCAAAACTGTACAAACTATTATATTCCTTTAAAATGTGATTTTCTAGGGTTGTTAAATGTGTGGGTAAAAGAAAAAAACTGTTCTTATTGAAATAAAGATAGACATTTATTGTTAATCATAAAAAGTGATTTTTTTAATATTTAAGTGAGCATCAAAATTTCAAATTTTCGTTGTGTATGATTTGAAAATGTAATCTCAAAGAAAACATCTTTAATTCTAAAAAACGTTTAAAATGATTATTTATAATTAATTTTCTCTATGTCTTTTATTTGAATCTCTTTAAATAAATGAATAAACAAAGGGAAAAAAGCAACGAAGAATACTTCAAAGCCAAGCTGTCATTTATTTTCACTTTAATATTTTCGTAAATTCGTTTTTATTTGCGTGTTTTGAAATATTCATTGTGCTCTTAAAGGAATCGTTAATAGAAATACAATTTATTGCTGTTATTATTAATCTGATGGCCACTTATTAATTTAAATGTGTAGTCTATCAAGAAATATTGATATAATCAATTACTGAGTCAAAACAGTAATTGTTTGTGGTTTGAATATACTGAAATAAAGAGTAACTACCTACTCTTTATTATTTACTTATAATTTTGAGTCTAAAGTCAATGCTTATCTTTGCGACTATGTGTTTTATTTTAAATAGTTTTTAAAATATTAATATAAAAATATACACATATAAATATCATATACTACAAAAATAATGTTTTAAAATAAAGGATTGATTGTTGTTTGTAATCTATCATATATTTTTTTTAACAGTAATAAAAAACTAGCATCATATTATAATGAACAAAATAAATGACATTTCAAGGTCATAAATTTGTAAAATCCTTTGTCATTGTTAATAATTGATAGATGATGCTAAGGTTTTCTTCAGAGCTTAATGGAAAGATGTAGGAAAACTCCGCAGTTGTTACGTAGTTATGTACGCTTATGTCAAATAAGTTTGCATGAGGTGACAGACGATACTGAAATTATCAGGGATAATACTTAAAGCGGCCATTTAACGGAAACTGATTACGTTATATTATCAGACTTTTTTATTTATTGTTTTTATTTGAATGCTTTCTGAGAGCTTTTAACGCTTCAAACTTGTGGTTAGCTGAAAGCTTTCAAATTCTTTCGAATAAACAATACACTTTTGAGGACCTTCAAAGCTTTATGCGAGCTTTCGGCGCAACGAACTTTTAGGAAACTGAAAGCTCCTGTCCCACACTAAGAAAGCTGCAATATTTGATGAAGCTTTGCATTATTATACAATTTTTTAATGTTTTCTGAGAGCCTTCAACGCTTCAAACTTGTGGTTAGCAGAAAGCTTTTAAATTCTTTCGAATAAACAATACACTTTTGAGGACCTTTAAAGCTTCGTGCAAGCTGTCGGCGCAACGAACTTTTAGGAAACTGAAAGCACTTTTGCCCCACTAAGAAAGTTGCAATATTTGATGAAGCTTTGTATTATAATATAATTTTTGAATGTTTTCTGAGAGTTTTTAACGCTTCAAACTTTTGGTAAACTGAAAGCTTTAAAATTCTTTCGAATAAACAATTCACTTTTGAGGACCTTCAAAGCTTAATGCAAGCTTTCGGCGCAACGAACTTCTATGAAACTGAAAGCTCCTGTCTCACACTAAGAAAGCTGCAATATTTGATGAAGCTTTGCATTATTATACAATTTTTTAATGTTTTCTGAGAGCTTTTAACGCTTCAAACTTATGGTAAACTGAAAGCTATTAAATTATTTTGAACAAAATATATAATGTTGTGTTAATACATTTTTTTTTAAGTTTCAGTCTGTGAATGTTTCAGTTGGGTTATTAGTGGCTTGCTCTCTCTTCGTGCTGTTGTAACAAATATTTTTCACTATATATATATATATATATGTATGTATTTACTATGACTTTTTAATTTTGATAATAGTTTTGGGCAAGTATCGCTATCTTTTGTATTTTAATACGCTCTGTTGTCCAATTACAGCCTGGATCTCACATTCATAAATGAACCATTCAACTGTTTTTGAAATTATATTTCTTCAACCATCCTATATTACAAATCTGAAAATTAAGTATAGAGGCAGGTTATGAATTTCTTTCTAGTAAATTTCTATCTCTCCACCATCATCTTCAATCAAACAGCTTATTTTTCTGTCTTAATTAAATTTTGAATTAACAACTTAGAAAAAAATCTTTTATCAGTACAAATTACTACAGTGGTCGAAAATAGTCAGCTGAGGGAGATTGATTATTTACAAATTTTACTCTAGAAAGTATATTAAATTTCACGCAAAATATCGGAATTATATTTATGTTGGTAACCTATTAACCGTTTTTATATATTTTATTTCAGTATGTGTGAAACTTAAATTGCTATGCACTTTGTAATGGTATGGCAACGTTTATCGCTAACCCTGTTGAAACATAATTTTCGATATACAAAAGAACACTGTCGACATTGGTGAAGTTATAATGTAATGATTAATGGCGACCTGGTAAATTTCGTGGAACAAACCAGAAGCCAACCTAACGAGTGTTTCAAAACGGCTTTTGTTGTTTCACGTTTGTTACTGTGTAACGCTGTTGTACTATAATAAAATTGATATATCATATTAATATTATTATAATTAAAAAAGATATGAATATTGCAAAAAGTAGTAATTTTACTAAAGACAGTAAATTGGGAGTATAGTATTCACATCTATTGAAGAAGTATTTTATAAAATAAAGCATCAAATGCCAATAGTATCAAAAATTAGTTAAGTACACAATGTGTACTATAAAAGTCAAAGCAAATATAAATAATCATAAATATTCTTGAGAACAAATATTACTGGAGTCAAATGTAATCCGATTGTACAAAAAATTGTGCATTTGAACGAGTGAAATAATTGTCCATTTTAAAAACGTTTTAAATATAATATCACGAAGAAAAAGAATTTGTAACAAAAGTTTTATTTGTTTAAATTCTTCAATTATTCACTGCATTTCATCATCACAGAAAAGCTAAAGAGTATTTTTTCCATCAAATACTCACAGTGTATTTTTTTTAATCTGCCCTAGCATCCATATAAAATACCCACAACACGCCACTAAGCAAAACTAAGAATCCATTCATATTATATGGTTATTAAAATAACATTTAGTTTCTGATTACATTTTGAATAATTTTATTATATATATTAATAAGTTGAAACAACGCTTCGTAAATACTACAAATAGTAAATTTTTAAAACCCCAATATATCATGAAACAAAGATAACTTAGTCATTTATTTACAATTAACATGTATTCTTGATATTTTAAGTAACATTCACACATTTTGGGTACTAGTTATACAGTATATTTTATGGTAAGGACCGATTTCGCTCATCTTTCGCTATTGCGGGAATATGTCAAAAAACATGTTTTTATTGTTTATAATATAAAGTTTTTCTACCAAGAAGCCATAGTCAACACCTTTAAAGTGATATATTCTTGAATTTGTCGATGAGGTTAATCTGTGTTTAAACAACTTTCTTAAGTGTCATTCTACAAATGATGGGAATAAAATCATATTTTTTTTACCACTGCATAATATTTTAAAGTACGTTAAATGCAGTATCAGCTACAAAAGTTTTATATGAAATTATTATCTTGGTAGCTATAAATCTACATCGTCAAATTTTTCAGTTTCAAATTTGACTTCATTTTTCGTGTAAAATTTACTAAATGAGTACTATCAAGATGAAAATGCATATTCCAAACTATCTATCTCAGATAGAAATAGGTTTTTTAGCAAAATAAATTTTTATCTATTATACTTTACTGCCAAATAAACCACTGACAGATAAAATCAATATTTTTAAATCATTATTAGCGAGCTTAGTTTTATTTTTATTTCATATAAACGTGGGATGATCTTGCGTGTGAATGACTTCAGTTGACTGTCTCTGCATTGAAAAAGGATTCAATTTATCTGATTAATCATAAGAGATTGCGATAGCTGATCATCGTTGAAAGAATTATCATTCAAAAAAGAAAAGCTTTTGTACATGATAATTCTTTTTGAATTAAAGTGCTGTGATAGATAATGACATATGTTATATCTACTCCATGTGCTTATTATTCTGAAAGTATCATTAGAATATGATATAAATATTTGAATTCTCTTTTATTGCAATTTTTTCCATGATGATTTCGTTTTATTTTTCCTGAATACTGTATATTAATATTTTTTAAAACAATTTATTTCATCAATATTTAAAACAATTCTATAATTATAGTTAACTTCCCTTAGACATTTTAAGCGGCATGGTCTTGAATTTCGTAACAAGCTGTTTTATTGATTTACTTTTTTATTTTTGGATCTATTGTGTTACTGCTGCTCCATTTCTGTCTATCGTCTTTTTGATTCTGATCAAATACTTTCGTTAAGCAATGTGTACACCGATATTTATATATTTTTTTTTAATAATTACTAGAAAACTGAAATAATCAATTGATTCCATTTTTTTTATTTAAACAAGCACAAAAAGAAGCCAATAGTGAATATTACATCAAAAATTAATAGAAACATAGTGAATTTAAAAAATAAGTGGTCTACCAAATCGAATAACTGCCTAAGGGATTCTTATTTTTTGACTGACCACTCTTAATAAAACAATTATTTTAAATGAACTCAATTGTACTTCATATTCTTTTACATGTTTAATATTAGGGTGAGTACCTACAGAATTTGTTATAACGAATAAATTAGTGGTTAATATTAGAAATATTTTAAAAAACAAAAGATGTTTTAAGAGTATTACAATGAAATTACACATTGAACATTAAATTCCATAAAAAATACTTACTTGAAAACAAAGTCAAAAATCAGCATTTTTCAGTATCTGTTTAAGTTGTGATAATTATTGAAATGTCTTTCATTTTATTGAAAGCTATGTTCCCGAATAAAATATTATTTTAGTAATGACAATTCAGTGCAAGGCTAGCTTAAGAGTCATTAATCTTTTACGCGTCAATGTTTTAGCGTCTACAAAAAGAAATTTTTATTCACAAGAATGAGGCTTCTATTTTGAAAATAGAAAACAAATTTAAATGATAATGCCGCTGTAAACATTTTATTTAACAATCGTGAAATCGATTCTCAATTACATTTCTTCCTTTTTCTCACACGTAACTAAGTGGTCAAAACTTTTGGGATTTCAGTCTCTCATTAGCTAAGTAAAAAGCTATGACTTTTTGTAAACATCTTCACAACATAATTAAAATTTAGTTGTAGAATTTTTACAAATATGATTATGATAATTTTTTCACTCATTTTCGACCAATAAATATCGATTTTTGTAAAAAAATGGTGTTACAATCAATTGACTTACATTATTGGACATTTTCATTTGAATAACATATTTACTATACTCTATTTGTAAATTAAATATTTTAATGAGATAATGATATGATTTTTGATGATGAGAACATTTGAACTTTTATTGGTAGAAAAATTTATATCAACCATTTATATAATAAACACATAAGTTTGGTCAGGAATGTTGATGAGTCAATTTTATTCATCATGCAAATGTATGGATAGGATTAAAGCAATCTTGTACATGAGAGTGTCTATTTGAATATGTTATAACTTACAATCGAGTCTATACTGATCAAAACCATAACCTAATACCATAATCATGGCAATAGCCTGTAAGTGTAATTTTACAAAAGAAAAATTATTTTGTGTGTCAGTGTATTAAAGAAGTTTCTCAACGTTCGTTACAACTTCGTTCAAACTATTTTGTCGCATTAAAACAACAAACTATATAGAAATTCTCAACACCGTCGCTCTAAATGAAGCAATTTATCGGGGTCTTATTTCCTGAAGTAGTTTATTTTCTCGTTTGCAACGGAAACCCAACAAGCAAAAAATAAAGACATTGTTCTTACCTCGCCAGCATTTTTCTTCGCATTCCGCAGATTTTCCGCTATTTTCTTGTTCTGTGCTTGAAATAGCCGCAACATAACAAAAAATACAAACAACAATACTTTACCTCGTGATTCATTCAGAAGTTGTTTTAAAGATGTTTTTTTTGTGATATAATATATATTTCAAATAATTTTTTGAAAACTTGTAGCCAAATTTACACAAACGCGTTTTGAGTTAGCTTCTAACTTATGCCTAGCGAAAAAAATCAATTTAAGTTGTCTTATATAAAATCAGTTATCATTCCACTTAACTGTTAAAATCAGTGAAGTTTAAGATAATCAGATATTAAAGTGCACTGCTAAGTCATGGTATAAAAAAATAAAACTCACCATAGCGTTTGTGAAAAACTACAATGAACTTTAAAAAATTATTAAAAGATAATTTAAAGCCGAATATAAATGATACTGTGGACATCAGATGATAGATACATCCAAAAATGGGTCAAAAAAACGCTGCAATTCTTAACTGACTTAGAGAAACAGAAAATTACCAAAAAATTCTTTTTTTTTCAATTAATCTTTAATTTGCAATAAAAGCAATATAACGAAACTATCGACAACACTATAGTAACTGCACTTTTGATAATAAAAACTTTAAAAATGGTCGACTATTTAGATTAATCGTGGAATAATTTTATCTTATTATTTGATATCCTTAGATCTTTTGATACCTACAATTACATAATATATATTAATCTTGACCAAAAACCGTGTCATTGGTAAGCGTGCTGAGGGCCTCACAGCTGCTATATTTTAGGAAAAAGAATTCCGAAATATGTTAAATTTTTTTGTGATTTTTTTAAAAAAGCACGTTAGTCCTTTTCACCAAGAAACGGATACTTTTTGTGCATACTTTACCTATGAAACTTCCGTGATGTTAAAACAGCCATGCAAAATTTCACAATTTCAAAATATTAAATAAACCGCTTCTAATTGTAAGTAAAAGCTTTAAATAACCTTTGAAAAAATCGTTTTCAGAAAGTTCTTGTAACTTTATAATAATAATATGTTATTTATAAATAAAAAAATCTAAAAAATAGCTCATTACAAAATTGCTATGCATTATAATAGAAATGTTTATAATACACACGAGTTAAGCTGACTATCTACTATTTTTAGAGAAGCTTACAAAATATTCGTTGTATGCAATTTTCTTTCTGAAACCAAACTAATCGCAATTGAAAATATTTACCCAAAATATGTACAAATTACCACACCGTTATGCTATTATCGATTGTTTCCAGACCACGTCTCTATTTAAATTTAATAAACCGCGATACTAATGGGTGGAAAGTTTCGCAAACTGGACTAAACAATGGAATGCCGGGAGTTTCCGGGAAATCGGATGGAAAATGTAAATAATGGCTTGCGACTAAAATTACCCTTTCTCAACTCAAAATCATTGTTTGGTTGAAACAGGTGATTCAACAATAAATCATTACACAAAATAAATGTTTACAATAAAAATAACTTATTTTTCTTAATTTCTAATTATATATATAATAAAGTAAATATAAGTTGCATTGAACAGAAAATGATTTTACAAGTGTTTGTTTTGGAATGCAATAATCATCATTATACAGAGATATTTAAAAGCGGTACTGTTAAATTTTCTATTTGGTTTTGATTTGACATAGTTGTGAATTTACAAATGAAATTTCATTAGTTCTATCTTAGTTGAAACATAAGTTTTTCAATACATATTGATGAGATGTTTGATTTTGATTTGATATAGTTTTTGTACAAATTTATCGATTTAAAATTACTAAATTGATCATTAGGATATTAATCAAAAAATAGTCTACATTCATGTGTTTAGTTACCTTTTATCAAATAATCAAAAAAATATTGTATTTTTTGCGCTGCTGTTTTTTACAACGATCAACGTCCGTCAATATTGCTTTATATCATTAACAATACTTCTTTTTGATCATTTAAAATCGTATGTAAATTTCAACCCATTGTTCTCAAAATTAAGCTCTTGCACAAGTCTTTGATGACTTTTACTCTTGAGAATAAACCTGAAAAACCAATTATTTATTTGGTCAATACTTTGTTCTTCGAATAGTACCTAAACACCAAATTATTATACAACTCCCTAAAGGCTTCAGTAATACATTTTAGATGACAAAATTTTACATTATTACATTTCTATTTGATAATATATTTTACCAAACAAAATAGTTAAAATATTATGTTTATAATAATTGTAATTTGAAAGTCATTAAACAATTTATTTATTGTTTCAAAAGAATATTACGAAAAGTATAAACATTAGGATTTTTATCAGAGTTTAGACTGACGTACAGTGGAAATATCTTTAAGCTTGCTCAAACATAAATTACAAAGACTACTTACAACAGGCCTATTTATTTGAATAGAAAATTGTTAGTAAATTTTATTATTTTAATTATTATATTTAACTTCACACACATGAATATATATTTTTTATAACTTTTTTTTCATTTATTGTCAATTTGATACATGACTAATATAAATAAAATTAGTATGTAATATTTTTTTACCTAATAAATGATCTGAGATTTTAAATCAGATAAGAACAAGAGGTATTATTGTATTCCCTTATGAATGAGGGAAAAGGGATAACCAATGTTTAGATGAATACTTATAGGGACAAATACACGTTTATATTCATGATAAGATATTTTTAACATATTTAACTTCTGCTTAACCGCAGGTTTTCTTAAATATCAGATCAAATATTATTAAATATAATAATAATATAGTGTAATATTTTTTATGATTAACATTTTGGTAATGAAACAACTAAAATGAAATATGTTTACCAATTTTTTGCTACGTAAAAAAAAGGCTTTTTGGTTCGAAATATTTATTTATGTTTATATAATATTTACTGGCGTACATGTAATTATCTTTTGAATAAATAATTAGATAGAAAGGAAAATAAAGAACAACTCGTCAGATAAGAATGATGGCTTTTTATCTTTTGAAGTGACACGTTTCAGTCATATTACCACAAACCAGAGAATCTACATATAATTTAAGTTTTCGAAATTATGTGTCAGAATTGGAAGGAATGAAAAGTTCTGAAAAAAGAGACTAGCAAAAATAAGACTCCCGTTGAGGAGAATAATTCAACTATCAAATAATAAATTAAAGCAATACTTTTTAATATAATATTTATCAGTTGATGAATAAAAAAAATACTCATTGTACTTTGGTAAAACTTTCTCTAAATAGAATATTACTTAATATATAAGAAACATGTAAAAAGGTTTTAGAAAGCTCGAGAATTCGTAATATAAAAAAAATTCGAAGTCATACATAAATTTTCTGACGACTTAAGTAATATAAATATTATTTAATGAATACATCATTTTATCGATTTCTTTGATTTATTGAAACCGACATAATTTTAATCAATGCTATTTTACAACCCGGAGACGATTTAAAGGCATTTTTTTCTTAACCGTCTATCCTAGAATAGATTAAATATGTTAATACTCCTTAGCATTGACGTATTTAATTTTTAAAAAATCAATTTGTCATCGTATTTATTTATAATTTAAGTCTTTTTTTAAAATACAATAACTCGAACAAGCGTTTTTTATTTATTAATATATTTATTAAAATAATTACGTTTAATTAAGGATATTAAATTTGAAATTTTATTTAAAACATTTCAATAAATTTGGGAAATACCACGTGTAGATCTGAATATATTTTGCTATGCGACAGTCGTCGGCTGAAAACAAAGCTTAGAAATGTGACACGAACTTTGAGACCTTTATCGTAGACTCAATAGTGTCTGATTTATTCAACGTCCCCGATGACTCAGACATTTGGCCGGCAAAGATGACCTTAAGCTATATTCGAAATGCTACTGGTCAGAAGACACTTGGAATTTTAGTAATAATTGAATTAATGCTTAAAAAAATAAGTGATATGAGATATTTTAGTAGCAATAAAACTCATGGTAAATTATTATAAAATAATGTAAGATATATAATATATAAATTATTCAAAAATAGCACACTTTTCTCAGATGTTGAAAATTTTATTAAAGAATAGTAGTTTATAAACGAAATACTCAAACATTATCCATTATGTCACAGACATATGCTGCCAGTAGTTTTAACACGATTATAGGTCAGAAGACACTTTTCCCGTCAATTTCTTCCACTGCTTTGAAAAAACATGGCCCCAAAAATATGTTTCAATGTGAAGTTATAAGTCAAAAATACAGATTAAATTCTTGTTCATCTTGCGTTGAATCATTTTCATTTTGAAAGAATAATTTCTTAAGCGGCTATTTCTTAAATATTTTCTAATTTCTGCCTAGCTATTGACTTTTTATTTATGTCTGAGAGATTATAATATTCAAGTCACCTTTGCGTTCCAATAGACAGAACAAATTTAAATGATTTCGCAAATCATTTGGTGTACTATGGACAATCATTTAGCAGAGCGATGTTTCACAGGGATATTTATTAAAATACTACCACTTGTAACTTTAGAGCGTGTTTTGATAATATTTCAATATTAAAACACTGAGGCATACAAGATTGGAAACCCATCTTACATTTTGTGTTAGCACGAATATGTTATTTTGAATATATTCATATACTAAAGAGAGTTGATAATGAATCCCAGTGTTTTTTATTAATACTCATACTCTAGTGAATCGGACTGTATTCCATCACATAGCTGTATTGAGGACGAATATGGTTGTTGTATACAACACTCACGCGAGCGCGCTTTGGATCATTAAATTTTATATCTTTACGAGCCACTCTAGCGAAATTTCATGTTTTGTTTCATATTCAATATAGGGTAGGCAGCTTTAACAGTGGCAAACCTTAATTCGCAAACACATACGTCCTTTTATGCGTGACTTTGTGACATTTTCGGCTAAAAATAGATTATAACCAACCATGAAACAATAACTTAGAAAGCTATTTTAACGATATTGCGAGGTAAGAAACAATTTCGTGCAAATACATTGATGAAATACTCACTTCAATAAATTGAAGTACCCATTTAATTCAACAAGAGATAAACATCTTTAAACGTTAAACAACCATGTTCGCGAATATCAAAATAAAAATTTACCTACTGCTATTTTCTAAATACTTTGACCTTATTCTATAACTACCTTAATATTATAACGTACTAGTAAGCTACATACACATATTTCTCTATGTGATAATTGCAGCAATTAAAGTAACTAATAAAAAGGAAAAATTATTTCAGTGACCAAAGTTTTATTTCAAAGATTTAATTGTATTAGTAAGACAATCTCCAAAAAACAATGACAAATTTCCTACTTTTCTGCCGAGTATTTCATTATTCTTGATGAATTCCATCGCTACTTAAACGTATAATGAAAGCTCTATAGAGCAGAAAATTAAACTTTGCGAGTGACTGACAAGTAAACCAAAGTGTTTTCATATCTTTAAATGACATTAAAAGTTGCAATGCTTTCAGCTTTACCAAATTTATCCATGCATATCATTTGGAAATTCGATTTCGGTTATAAATACTCGCATTATGTAAAAAAAGCTATTTCGTAGAATTTTAATTAAAAATTATTAATTATCGTAGTATTTTTGAACAATTACGTAAAAAAATTGAACAAAAATTATGTTAAAATCAAATAAACATATTACAATTTTAATGTTATATTGTATGTAAATGAAACATCAAATCCTTTTTAAGTTTTCCAATATTTGAAATATGTATATAAAAAAAGAAAATTTCATTGAATGGGGCAGCGGAAAATTTTACCAAATAGGTGGAATACAACGAACCGTATCATCTTGCAAGCTATTGTTAATTAAAATTGCTAAACCTGAAGACATCTTATCTTAAACTTTACAAAGAAAAGCATGATATTTTCAATAATAAAAACACATTTTGCGCTATTTCTACAATATATTTTATGAGCGAATCCGGTCCAGATTATAAAATATACTGTGGAAATAGTACTTAAAATATGTTATTATTATAAAAATATTATCGATTTCATATTGTAAATTACATTCGACATCTTTGGGCATTTTATCACACATATGCAATGGATTTTATCGTCATTGAATAGTTTACACCGCTTTTATGTAAGAGGAACGACGATAAATTTATACCCCATATCTTTGAACATAATATTTAATTGAATTTATTTTATTTTTTTGAATGGTTTCATCTTGTCTGATGACTTGAATTTTTCACCATTGTTGAATCAAAAGTTAAGCCTCCCGTATTTTCCTTTGTTATATCCCTTACGTGAGATTACTTCAATTATCAAACGATCAAAAATTCAATTCTTGAAATAAAACGTTATCTCATATTTAATTCATTGCATTTTGTGAGTGGTGGACTATTTTCCTCTTATTACAAATTCACTATGCTTTTAAAATATTCATTTACATTACGACCTAAAAAGTATATATATATGTATACATTTCAATATTTTACAGGGAATAAAGATATACAAAACGATCACTTGATTTTCATTGAATATTACGCAATGTGTCATATAAGATTTTTACCTCGAGAATACGAAATTAATATTCAGTGTGCGCCTAGATTGAACTCTTATAAGTCTTAAAAATTTCATTTCTGCTTTAATTTTGATGACCGTGATTTTCATGTAAATACAATATGCCGCACAAATTCATATGTTTTCCTAAAACCTCTACTATTTATATACTTTTCACTATTATATACTATCGCAGAGAATATTTTGTTTACAATAGAATACATTTATTACGTAAAATTTTTTTGTACAAAATGGTTAACAAATTCAATCAAAAAATAGCATGTTTACTTAATGATGTCATTCGGAGTAACAACAAAGCATTCTCGTTACCCTGCATTGGAAGAAACACATTTCCTGCTGCATTCAATTGTGCCCTTAAACAAAATGAATTATTATCACACTAGTATTTTTGTCTACTCATGAAAAACTTGATCTGATTGATGACTTGAGGACCCTGTATTTCCAATTTATTGTGTTATGCGAAATTTGTCGAGTGTGAAACCAATTTTTACATGCTTAATTTCACAAAACGATTTTTGTTTTAACTCGTTAAAACTTTCAAAATAATTCGTCGAAATTTATTCAAGGACTATTTTTCTACTTGTGTATTTTTCATGATAATAACTTTTCCTGCTAACAATTTAAAGTTAAATTTAGTAAAATTTCACAGTCAGTAATTTCTTAAAAGACCTTTGTGAACAATTAATTTCACAACAATCACAATTTAATTGGAAAAAATGTTTGCAAATAATACTATCATTACCTTTCTTCTCGCAGTTTATCTTATTACTGAGATAAAAAGCTGTCTGTAGAATTGTGTAAATAAAGCTCAAGCCACACAATGAAATAATGGACACGAAAAACAAAACACAGCGATAATTGTTTGTTTATTTTTTGTGCTTATGACAAACAAAGAAATCTGTTTTATACTTATTCTTTCCGTAATTTAATTGGGTCTTCACCGTTTCACATTTTGACTGATCTTTTACACGCCTTAGAATCTTCCCTAATACAAATTCTTTGTGTGAATCGCTTAGTAATCTTTCTTCTCATTTATTTTTACAATTAGCGGCTCCTCCACAAAAGAATGGCCTGTTTTTTGACAATATTTCAAAATACACATTTTTTACACAAAGCAATGTTTGCATGAATTCAATTAGTCCATTCAGTAACTTGAATACTTATATTTCATGTTTCCTATGAATTTGTGTTTTATCGAAATTTTGTATTATATGACTTAATATGTTTGAAGAATAATTGCTTAAAAAAAGATAATTTTCATAGGAAAAATCTAGAAAAATGTAGTTTTGAAATAATTAAAAATCATGATAGATTCAAAAATTTTACAAACCTAGAAGTAAAATTCTGCAATAAACTAAAGTTTTCTATTTCTGGCTTAAGAATCCTTATGTTTAGAAAAAAATATTTTATATGCCACCTTATTTTCCTCTTATCAACTTGATAATGAAATACACTAAGCGCGATAAAATACTTGAACAAAAACTATTTTATAAAAAATAAACAAATTAATGACATAAAAAACATGATGACAAAAAAGTGCAAAAGCTACATGCTTGAGAATATCCAAATGTAATTTCCTTAATAATCCTTAATCAATTCAACACACATTTTAATAGAGATTATTGTAACAGCTTTTTAACACCACTGAAATATAAAAAATAAACATGCAAATATTTTTACAAAAAAAAATTTTTTTTACATTTTTTTTATAATTCAAACACTTTACATTTGTGATATATTTGAATTCAATTAAACATAAATAGAATAGTTCTCAAAATCAACGAAGAAGTTAAAAACTTTATTTATTTACTGTGAAAACTCACGTTTTCAATGTGCAAATATTGAACTTTAATGTTTATTCTTGATTGAATATTGAATGACTTACTTTTATGATAAACATAACATTACTTATTCATGTTTTTATAACAATAAATATCAGTCGCTCTTTACTTTCTTTAAGAGCAATATTATAAAATTATTTTTAAATTAAAAAATGACAGTTCTATAAATAAAAAATTCCATATGAAATGAATTATTGCGCTTGGCAACCCACCTATTTTTGCATGACACTTTTCCTGTTGAAAATAGCTGAAAATTTTCCTTGTAAAAATATCAAAATTAAATTTTAATTTACTTTTTTCTTTTTAATATCACTAGTGTGTGTAAATTAAGAAATTAAATTAAATAGGAAACGAGATATTTTTATATTTTATCATTTGTATCCTAAGACGATGCAAACATTAATTTTAACTTGCAGGTATTGCATTTTTGTTTCACGTTCACAAAATTATTCAATGACACGAACTTAATAAATCACGAAACCTATTCATTTAATTTTTAGCGTCTAAATATTTTGGTCAACGTGATTTTGATTATAGCACGATACGAATATTAGCGTATTTTTTATACTTTATATTAATTGAATTTACTATGAATAGCTTTTTTACCTGGCAGCACATTTTATAAAAAAAGTAAATCAACAATTTTACATCCAGTGGTGCCGCGTGTAAAAGTAATGGTCCAATAAGGAAGCACTAAATCGACCTACTGAAGGTAGCAAAGCTGTTGCGGTAAAATGAATTTTTGGACAATGATTAATTATAGCGCTGAGAATATCCTCCTGTTAAGATAAAATATTTGCTCAACAAAATTTTATGAAACACTTTGTTTTCAATATATATTCTAAGTTCGGAAATCATAGCATGTAAGTCGTCAACAGGGTGTTTTTTCAGCCGATACATAAATTTTTTCATGTCTTATTTCAAGTTTTCTTTGTTAAAGATTTTTTATTTTAATTATATTAAAACTATGCTTTATAGAAGCTTAAAAATTTGAGTGAATTGAAAATATGTTTCCTCATAATTTCCAAGGAAAGATTGAATAAAAAACATATAAAAAATCAATAGACGATAAAAGATGTTGATTTTTACAAAAAATAAAAAATTAATTCAATATAATTGCATTTCTTATGAAAAAACTCATGTTTTTACAATGATATACCCGAAATATTTATGTGATGACTAAATGAAAATAAATGTATTGTAATTGATTTTACATGTTATATTGAAGGTTGAAAATAAACTTCGGTTAAGGAAACATTCTGATGAAAAATTAATTGGCTGCTATATTTTGAATCATATTCTAAAGTTTTTCTAGAAATTAATTTTTTTCGAAACGATTGTCCCTGCGAGATTTAATAAGTCACACAAAAATCTGGATTTATTACACGGAAATCATTATCTTATTTGAATAGCGAAAAACCTTTTCTCTTTTTTGAATTAAATAAAAAAAGAAAAAAACTCAGACAGAATATCGATTGCCAAAATTGCTTCCGTTATGTGCTTACCATCAAACAACCTTTTGCTCTCTCCTCTAACCCCTCACCACGAGCTTCTGTAATTTTCGATTCCAACATGCTACGCATTGTGAGATTAATTGAAAAGTTTGTCGAGTCGTAGCGACGTAGAGCCTACAGCATACAGTAATGCTACGCAGATGGTGTAGGCAAATTCAGTAAAGATGAGATAGCGTTCTTTTTTAAAGACAATTATTATGTAAAAAATTATTTCACTCCATGAAAGTGTTTTTATTCATAAATATTGTCATACTGTAATATCTTTTTCAGGCTATCTCGGTTTCGTATTTCTTTCATACTGGAAAAATAATAGAGTAGAATTATGACATATTCACGAGAACCGTTTGATCACAAATAATCAATATTTAAAACGTTTGCAATATTTTTAACATAGGTTATTACGGTTGACATTTTTCAGACATTTTGTGTTTAGTAAACATCAATAATTCATTTATATAATTATTATGAAAACCACATTTGATCAAATTATCTTGTATAATATTATAAGAATACGTTTTATTTAAAAGCTGCTGTACTGATTAGTAAACTATAATTGGTATAATGACATTGAATAATGATTAATATTACGAAATCAAAGAGAATAGGCAAAAATGGCCGATATGAAAAACTGAACTGTATGAATAAATATGTACTGTTTTTCAGATATCTAATTTTAAGCCAAACTTCTTTCAATATCAAATTTGCAGATTTTTTTGTACTAAAACATGATTTTATTAAAGCATATGTAATACGTTTAAAAGTATAAGTGTATCATCATCATCATCAGCCGGGTTCGATCCACTGCTGGATGAAGGCCTCCCCCTGCTTTTTTTTTCAGGGGGGTTGTTTGGTCATAGCAACACTACGCTGCCCAGGCGGGTTGGTGTTCGGTTTTCTGTCTGGCTTTTCCTTCCCATAGCTAAGAGCGGTCACCCATCCAAGCACTATCCGCATCCAATGCTGCTTAACTTCGGTGATCGAACGAGAGCCGGTGCTTTCAACGTGGTATGGTCTTGGCATAAGTGTATATAGGGTATTAAAACAAATACGGCAGGTTGCAGAAATCTCCCTTTCGTAGAATCACCCCGAATAATCGTCAAATAATAATTGAATGATTATTATATTGTTACACCAAAATACACGTATTTTACATTTTCATACCAGACTTTTGGTTTTTTTGTCAATATACTCAGTATCCTTGTTTTAATAATACCAATATTGCGATCTCTAATTGCATTAGTATTCATAATTATCTTTACAGGTTGAATGTATTTTAACAATAATGTCGACGATGTGTTCAGTAATGTGTTGATGACGTATAGCTATTCAACTCCTCTGGCACACTTTCATTATTATTAATGTCTGATTTCTTCCGTTAGTACTGAGACTGTATTGATTTCAACGTGAATGAATAAACTGTTCAGATACATCAGCATAAGCATATTTTAAATAGTATGCAGACAAATACAAATTATGAATATATTTACTATTACTTTTTTTTCATAATATATTTTCAATTAATGGTAACAAGTTAGTGCTAACTTGGTTACAGTTGCTGTTGATTATATATATGATACTCACTATTTACTCTACCAATATCAATTTTGGTGAAAGTACTCCCTCAATTGACTGAGAAGGTTTAGCATTGAATTGCTGTTTGTAAAAGAATTTATCGAAACTATTTTTTACTGTCAATAATTTGAAATACACGACAGATGACACCATTCAACGTTTTTATCTCTAACAACCCCGTTAGTTTGCCTAACCTACACTCAAAGTGTTTCAATATATTTTTTCGTTAGTGGTGTTAAAATAAATATATTTTTTTATCAGATACATAAATATCTAATGAAAAATAGTATGATATATTTTACAGTTCATTTGATAATGGTTCTAATACATGATTTATTTTATTTCAGTAGTTATATTCTTTCCTTTAGGACCGAAGGTGGTTATAATAATCAATGAGGAAAAAAACATACGACCTTGGCATTTTGAAAATGACTTTCCTTAATTCACTTCCTCGTGTATTGTACGTGCACTGAGGATTGCTCAGCTCTGTAGTGAAAATAAAACAGAAACATAATGCAAAAAATAAATCAGAAATAAAGAATACTTGATTTAATGACACTTGTAAATCATAAATCTTAAAACTCCATCAACTTTTATATTAAAAAAATGACTATATGTTGGATCCGCATAGAGATTTCGTTCAATATTCTGTTAAGTGCTTATAAACAATATCGATGGAATAGATACTTAATGGATTTAAAATTTTGATTGACTATATTGAGCTTTCAAAACAATGACGCTTCGTTTTATCTTAAGGTTCATTCAGTTAACGCATTTCAGTTAAGGCAGTGAAGATAAAATAAGGTGTCTATAAGTTTTGCATTGGCACAGTCTCAATAAAAATGAATAAAGCTTGAGTTAAGCCTAAAAAAATCTACATCGAACAAGAGGAACAAAATTGACGTTCACTTGATTAAAATATTAGTAACGTTCACTTGATACATTTTTGGAATTATTATTTTATCAATGTTTATAATACACGCAATAGATTTTCTATCGACTGGTCCATAAAACGTGTATATATTGTATGACTCAATAAATATGGTTGAAATAAAGGTTATGTTAAATGAAAATTTAGAAGTCATTCGAGAGTTGCAATGGACACTGCTGTACTCAACAGTTTCTGGTCTCATTTTTTTGTTACATTCTGAAGCAAATTTATTGAGAGAATTGGCAAACGTGGGTGTTAACAGATTAAACATTGAATAAATATTCCTGTCCTTAAAAATCTCTTAATATTTATTAGTTCTTAAACTATCTTAACCCAATATCTTTGAGTAATCTGGGGCAGCGGTCGGCAACCTTTTTGGACTCACGGACCACTCAAATGTCAAAATTTTGATCCGGCGGGCCACCAAATGGACTTTTGTGTGAAATACTATATATTTAAATAAAAATTAAAAATATTACAAGTGTAAACTACATTTTGAACCATTTGTGTTTAAGTCTGCATTCTTTATTTATCAATATTACAGCGTATTGCTTCGGGAATTCCTCATATTCTTTAAAATATTTTTTTTTATTAAGTAGTCAGATTTCTCTGCGGACCACCAAAATTTTCTCGCGGACCACCAGTTGCCGACCGCTGATCTAGGGTATACAAATTAAGTTAAAATTTGCTACACACACTCTTAAATTGCAACCATTGTTCTCATTGATACCAATCAACATGTGTAATAAACATATGTTGGCTACTTGTATTCTCAATTATTTTTCATTTCATATATTTAGACATATAGTATAGAAACAAGTGTCTTTCACTTAAGTACTCTTTTTTTATTTTTATTTATTCTAATTAGTACCACCTCCATCATTTTTTTAAAGCGAATAATATCTTTACAACAATCAAAAATAGAATAGTTTTTATTAAATACTTTTTTGATAAAGGGAGTTACGACATTGGAATGCTTGATTATTGACAAAATTGGCAGCAAAATTTTGATTGTACTCATTTTTGCCCCGATACAAGAAAATTGTATGTTATTTGAATATAATGGTAAATTTGTTTAATATTTTTTTCTGATTGAATAATGAAATTTGGTGATATGGTTGTGCTAAAAGTGTCAATTACGATTTAAATTTTGCTGACCCCAATAATTTAAAATTTTATTTAATTATTTCATTGATGTTTTTAGTACACACAACTAATTAGCGCATGATTTGGAGTGTTCTCATTTGTATGGCTTAATAACAATTATAATTATAAGGCAAAATTTTCATAAATTAGTTCCTAGCGTCATATCAATTTCAAGAACAAAATAGCGAGTGCTTTTATTTTAATTACTCTTCTTCTAAAAGGCTTTTCAAGTTTTTATTTTGGTTAAAAATTAATGAACAACTTTGAAGAAATCATTAAAGCTATCAAAAGAAAAACGAGTTACTTATTCTTCGTTGGTAATGTAATATTAATTTGATAATTGACTTTTATAAAAAAAAACTTCACTTTTGTCTCTCAATTAAACACAAAATGACGTTATTTCTTCAAATATTTCAGTATTTAAATATATTTTAATATTCAGTCAAATTTCTGTTATTTTTTACATCACCGAATAATATTGACCTCCTTAACCAATATTGATTATTTTTCTCGCATACCGTTTTTGTGGAATTTCAAACAGTAAAAATAAACATGTTCATTTTTTTAATTTATATTTTTAATCAAATTTTTCAATCATTATGATAAAGTAAATATTTCATCAAATCAAGTGATATTAATAATTCTATTTGAAATACGTTTTAATAAATCATATATATGAATATATGATTTTTTCTCTGTTTGCTTTACGTAGAAGATATTTTCCGAAGCTCATATAAAATACTATAAAAAACGTCGAAAGAATCGCATCATATATTCGAAAAAATGTACATGTGGATGCTCATACATTACTCAATCTCTTATTCCTTTTATGTGTGCATACCCGTGGGATGCCTCAACACCATTTTATATTGCAATTACAGAAGCGGCCGTGGAATCGCTCCGATATAACCATAAACCGAAAACCTATCAACAATGAAAGAACCGCAGGTTCATACAACAGAATATTCACAGGCGAACGAAAACTATTCGTTGTTCGTAAATAAGACTCTATAAATAATAATATTGGTATGAAAAGTACTAGGCCTGTGTTACAATATTTTTTTACTTATTTTCATCTGATAAAATTTAACACTTCACATGTTTTACTCAATCATAAAAAATAGTCATAAATTTTTCACGGCTTACTTACTTACTTATTATGCATGGTTTCTGATCTGTTTATCTAAAAAAATGTTATCGATATTAATTCAGTTTAATGTATACAAAGAAAGAGATTTAATTCAGTTTAATGTATACAAAGAAAGAGTTTAGAATGTCGACGAATTTTTTAAGCTAAAATAGTAAAAGCATCTAACATTAAATAATAATAATATTACAAAGATATTTTTATAAATTTAGTGAAAAACAGTTTAAAAAACATTTCTGGACGCTCAATGTCTTATACCCATGCATTTATAAATATAGATATGTATTTATTCGCAGTTTTGAACTAACCATTGAATTTTCACAATCTGAAGTGTGATTTGTTTCACACATGAATTTCAATTTTTTTTTCTATTGACAGTGATTAAATGTATTAAAAAATAAATATTGTGAATATAAAATAATTTTGGTTGTTTTGTGTATCAATATACACAAAACAACTTAACATTGTTTTATGCTGCCATATATATTTATTTAGTCGCTTAATTTTCATTTTAACTTTTAACCATATTCAGAAGAGTACAAAATGTAAATGATATAGGTCAAATAGAGGATGAAAAAGCAAACCCAATATCATTTGTTGCGACGCATATATTATTTAAAGTGAGTTTATTAGATTAATACGAATCTTTGAAGTATATCAAAATGAGGTAATAAACTTTTTTGGAACTCCAAATAATTTATTCAAAACATTCATCAATATCTATTTTTTGAATAAGTTTATTCAAAGCATCTTTCAAAGACGCTAAATTAAGTTTTCGTGTTGATTGATAACACAATAGTTATAAGCAAATTGCGTCATCTCAAATCAAAAACATAACCAGCTGCCGAGATGACTGCTTCCAAATTACTTTTTAACCAGACAAAAGAAATAATATTCGAATTAAATTCCGAATGTTTATTAGTTTATTTATATGTATAATTTTCTTTCGCATGTGTTCATTGAGTTTCTGTATAGTTTTTCCAATAAAAAAAACCGTGTTTCGTCATGTTTTTCATAAAAGAAATACCTCCCTGAAAGAAGTTTCTTAAATTTTCCACGCAAAAGCTCATTTCCCTTAGCACCAAAAACATTTTATTTTCACAGATTTTTTTAAGATTTTTTTTTAATTTATAATTTAAAACATTGATTGAATGTTATCTCAGCAAATTGCTTTAGTACAGCTATGTTATTAACTACTAAATATGTATGTATGTTACTAAGCAATTCGGTACCTCCTATCTTCATTTGCTTGCATCCTGTGCTACCAATATATTTAAGCTGTTAATAGTTGCATTAAGTCAGTGACTTAGATTTGGGGCAATAATTAATATTGCAATTTCCAATTAATCGTTCATTATAAGGATTACATACTTGAAAATAATCACTATGGTTATAATTATTTGATATATTCAAATTTATTTTCAAAGCCAGCTTAATGCTTTCTTATTATGAGTTTTTTTTTTTTTGAAGATATGTATTTTTAAACTGATATATTGGTTGAGTGGCTAATATTTGTTTATATTGTTGACTTTTATGATTCAATATCACAACTTTAAAAAAATGATTAAAAATTATTGTGAATATGCAAAAACTTCGAATGGTATGATGTTTATTATTCAAAAAAAATTCAGTCATTTTTTTATGGAATAAATATTTGACTGTTGTAACACATCTTTACTTTGACAGCAAACTTATTTAATAAATACAACTTTTAATTAAATTTTATATCACCAAACTTAGTCAAAATGCAAAATTGAAGAGGAAATTTAAACGTTTTTTACATGCACAAATACATATCTATATTTTTTATAGTTGTAATGTAATATTGCGAGGAATAAATTTTTAAAAACAATATAATTCTAATCATCAAATAAAGTATAAAGATTGTACAAATTTTTCAATGGTTTCTAGATTGTATACATGGAGTTGATAGGAAAGCTTTTGATTCCAAAGCCAATGTCATTTATCAGAGATTTGAACCCTTGACAGCGAAACTGATTGAGAGAAAATCGGTCAGTCAAATGGTGACTATGTGTGTCAATTGAAAATTATACTTACATAAGAATATAAAACATTAATGCAATTTGAATATAAAACAATTGTCCTGATCATTTAATCGAACATCTGAATCCTTTTTCTTCTTGAAAAAATAACCAACATGCATAAATGTATACAAGGATACAATATTTATTTAATTTTCACCGTGTTCACTGTGTTCATTAAGATGAACACGTCTTTAGATGTGGATACATGTTTTGTGTATGCTATAATTCTGTTGCGGAGTACTTGAGATATAACGCAATATTCACACAACGCCGAAGGGGAATCTGACTCTCAAGCGTACTTAGAAATTCTCAGAAGGATCATACGTCACGACTCACAATAATGCCCAGTGGCTTCCGGTAACACGAAAATATTGAGATTAACGCTTTTTTAGACTCATTTATAATAAAGTTATTAATATTTATTTAAATGATTATCCAAAATTAATATTAATTACAAAATTCGATAGAAAATGTATTTAATTTACTTATAATTTTAAATTTAAATCATTCAAACTGTGTACACTGTTACATGCATTGTCTCTAACGACCCGAATTTCACCTATGGATATTTTGAGACATTATATCACATGGAAATAATAAACTCAATTTTCTTACCTTCGACATAAAAAACTTTTTCCATAATTCAAAATTTATTGTAAGCCAACGTTTTCAAACGTCTTCAATCTTAATATCTCACCCTTATTCTAATAAATTAATAGCATTTCTTTCAAAAGTTAATGGGCTTCTTAATTTTAATCTTAGTGAAGTAAATTTTTAATTGGAACTGTACACATTTAAAAAAATGTAATATTACGGTTAAATAATGAAGGGTATCTTATGCGAGACGTAATAAGTCTATAATACGTGATAAGTCTGATAATTAAAAAATAGTTCACTTATAGTATTAGACCAACTTTCAATTGCAAAATTTTTTGAGGCAATTTATTAATTGATAATGAAGATAATATGCATTTTAGCAATAAATCTTACATATATATGCGTGTGTTTATTATAGTGAAATGACTACCAAAACTACACGAGAAAAACCACGCATACTCTCGAGTCTAGACAGATTAATATCGAAAAAAATATGTGTTTTTAGGTTGAATAAAAATACATTTTGCAACCATTTATTATGAGATAACCACTCGTTCAACGTGGATAAAGGTGACAAATCATTACAGAATAGCATATGAGATCATTCTTCTAATATTATATTAGGAAATTTTAATTAAATTTTATAAATATAAAGAATAAAGTTCTGTTCAATTATTGAAGAAGCATTTTAACTCCCCCTAAGGATTTATTTGTATACCACATCTGTGAGATTAGTTAAGGTCGTCATTAATCAGGAACGAAAAATCTTACAATAATCCGATATCTGATAGTTAATTCTATCATAAATATCTCATTTAAAAAAGGCAAATAGCAATAGTCAATTATTGTAGAACTATCATTATAAAGTCGCGTGATTGCATTGGTTAAAATATTAACTTTTCCAAATTTAAATATGATTATAATCAAATCAGCTGTCATTAAATTTATTTCATGTATACTGTTATCTCTATGACTTAGAATATATGTAACTTTTATTTTTTTTATATACAGACGATGCAAACTGTTTACTGTCAGTAGGTTTTATAGCATCCGTGTGATTGAGATACCGATGTTGGAGATGCCGAAATTTATAACCCGAGTTGTGATTGAAAAACACCTGTAAGTTTATATAGCTTAGCAAATTTTAAATTCCATCGAGCAGCTTCAGTCGATATCATAAATTATATTTCTCAAATTAATATGAGTTATTTTACTTATTTATCTATTGTAGTAGGTTTGCGATACGTCATGCTAAAATTCAGTCTTAAGCTACACATGTCTTTTTTATTTATATCAAAAGTATCAGTACGTATTCCACTGCTTTCAATCTTAATTTGTGAAGAGGGTATGAACAGAAAGATATGAACAAGAAACTATGAGTATTAAGCTAAGTTTTCCTTTGAAGTTCCGTTTTCGGGATCAAGTAGGTGAGAGGGTAACTGCTTCTTCTTTATAAACTTAATTACTGTAAATTGTAGCTTAATAACCCTAAATATGTTTTAATCAATTATTAGACTATTACGAATATCGATTGTCAATGTTTTATAAATTTTTAATATCTCATTAAATAAATATAGACAAACGAACATGTCAGTTTAGAATTGAGGTCTTCTTCATTTTCACATTTTTTGATATTTCAACATTATGAAATAAAACTCTTTAAAAAACATTTTGACCGTGATCACATCTATATCACAAGTTACTATCAATTATTATAGTATTGATGTAATACTAACATTAGACTCTTCGAAAAACTTATTCTAATAACGTGTATTTGAACTACTTTTCAAGTTTTTATAATGCATACAACTTGGATGGCACGACTTTTATTTCCCGTATTATCGGCAAGTCTACTGTGCGGCTCATAAATGCTGAAAATTGCACGAATATTATTCCGGTTTTAATAAAAAAATTGACTTGCTTACTATGATTTTATAAAATCTATTTTTATTGATGAAGCTATATTTTTTTCGTAATTATTTGTGTTTGTACTAAACTTATTCGACGCTTTTGCTAGATTGTAGAAAATTACAGATAATACAATTAATAGTATCCAGTGGATATATTAGATAGTTAATTCTACAAAAAAAAAATAGTGAAAGAAGCACGATAGAAATAACGAAATTGTTCAGTAGTAGGCTTACTTTGTTGCGTAACAAGATAGATTACCCTTTTTATATATTGTATTCCATTCTTCGACAGATTTTATTATTCTACACTTGTATTTTATTTTAGCTCACGTATTTCGTTACTTCTTACACGAATCAAAGCTCTACGAAACTTTTTCAATGTTATGGCATAAGTTCACCAATATTCGCGTAACTATTCTTTTTGGGTGACTTGGTAACAAAAGTTTTTGTATTGAATCCTTGTCTAAACACCATCGGTATTTTTTATCGGTGATTGCTTTTCAGCATACTCTAAAAAACGCCTCAATACATTGTCATACGATAACTAAACGACTTAAATATTGCTACATTTATCTAAGATCACAGAAAACTCATATAAAATGGTTTAATTTTTTTATTCTTTCTAATTGCCAATGTCATATTTTTTCTGCTTAATCATTAAGCTTTAATGCAATGATTTGATTGAAGATCCTTGGCATAATTTCAACATTAAATTTGAGTTGTTAAAGGTATGTGCGATTTTTTTTGTCAGTTCTGTTGCATACCTGTGATGCCTGAAGATGCCGAAGGGAGAAACTCAGGTAGTTAGTGCCAAATCATGTTGAATAGTTCAAAATTTAAGCAATTCAACTTTAAATGTAATCCTTTTTCACCGAGAAGTGATAGTTGACTTATTAAAAATGATTCCTAGTTTTACTCCAATATTCAATATTTGCGTCTTCATTTCATTTCTTAAGTATTCAAAAAATCATAAAAAAGTAAAAATTAGTAAATCGATGGAAAAAGTATATTTTTCTTTCATATTTGTTCATTGTTATAATTTTTATTTAGAACAATTTATCCAACAAAAATTCAGAAAAAGTAACAGTATAAAAAAACTCCTATGTAATAAGATGGATTAGACTATTCTGATGTTGGGTTAAAACTATAAGGGTGATTAATTACAGCATATATTATAATATTTATAATTCTTGCACAATCATAAACATTTATTTATACATCTAACGTTACGTTACAAGACAAAAACTTTGAACTAGGAGAAAATTTTATTTATTCAAAATAACACACATTGGAGAAGGAAAAAAATATTAAATTATAAAATCTTTAATTCAAGCTCTTAGCTGTCTAGACGAAAAGCATGTAAAAGTAAAATTTTCAGCTTTATCCATTTAGCAAACATCTTCAAATGGTGTTTCAACTTACATTAGTATGCCAATGTGACATGAAGGATTTAATCATCTTTATATCAATACCCTATGACAGAATTTGAAACGCGTAGGCGCATTAGTAGGGATTCTTTTCATCACCTTTACAAGATCATTATATTCAACAGGTATCGAAGATATAGTAACAGCTTTTATATTCAAACTTCACGCAATTATTATTTCCAAAGCGACAATATTAACAATTTCTTTTATAATGTATTATAGTTTGTAAATCGATCGCCGCTTGCCAGCGTTATTACTACAATACATGTCAGTCTGCTCTTATTCGTTCCTCAATCAAAGATTTAAACTATTAAAAAGTTTTGATTGTCTTGTTATCCAGAAAAATGGCTTTCAAATTATTCCAGTTGTATAAAACATCTTGGAAAAAATAACATAGCACAAATTTACTAAGCATACAATTTTTAATAGAAAAGGTAAGTTTGTCACAACTCTCGAGAAATAAAATCTTGAATTTCGTGTCATTTAATTTAAATCAATGTCAAACATGACATAAAAAAATACGTTATGTTTACAAATTTATACAAATAAAAAATAAAATTTGCTTTATTATGAAACAAACTTTCACTTTCATTTAAACTATATTAAATAATATATATTTAATTTTAAGAAATGTGTTTTTTTTCCATAACCACATTCCTTTTATTTTTCTTTTATTGCAAAATACTATTTTTATTAATTTTGTTAACTATCCAAAACAATGATTTGACTTTAGCTTCTTTTCTTCTACATGCTATTCATATGTTCATATATTTTAGTTTTAAGCCTTAAAATTTTATTTTTTATATTTTAAAATAAAAATAAAACTCTTAAACTGTTAAAATGTTTTTATACCATTCTTTGTTGTACTAATAATCGACGAGATATATCATGGTAAGTTTTATATTTTTTGAGAAAAAAGTATATTCTCTTTTCTACTTTCTCTAATTCAAATATTGTTAAAGTGAATCAAGCTTGCAATTCCGATATCATAGTTTTTTATGTAATATATATCAAACCCATATCTGTTTCTAATGTGGTGTGTTTTTCATCCCAAATTAAAAAAAATACATAAGTACCAATTGCTTAGTTGCTCAATTTAGCTAGCCACCCTCGACATATTCTATATATGGAAGGAAATTTTAGATCATAAAAACCCATGCTTTCCACCTGGATCGATAATTTAATTTAAAAAAACGCCTCCCTTGCCGGGATTTGAATCTGTGAGATCCGTTACGGAAACCAATCAGCCAAATAATAGCGTTCTGATTACAATTAATATGAGCAGAAGACGCACGACCATGGTTTATTTGTATTTATTGCATTGTAAGTTTGCTGATATCCATTATTATCTTTATATCAAAAAAATCTGCGATAAGAAGTGTATTCAAACAGTAGAAGATAATTATTCAGGTTTGATAGATAAAATCTTAAATTACAATTGTAAACGATCTTACGTATCTTTAAACTCTATGAATCTCGACGATATTTTAATCCCTTTTAGGATATATTATATATAAACTATGAAACTAAATAGTATATGAAACCAGGAGCAGAAAGAGCTACTATACAATGACTAATCTCGCCTGGCGAAAAAATTTACAACTGATAGCGACAAAATAAACTTTTGTTGTAAAAGATTTGGTGAAATATTTTATGATGAATTCATATGTTTCGCATGAATGGCAGAATAAAATGCTTTCTTCATGCATGAGTTAAAATATCATAAAAGACTTTAACAATAAAAATTATCCTCACAAAAATTATGATAAGGGTTTTTAATATAAGAATGTGGATATGAGCCTCCCTTTTTTCCACTTTGTAGGCATTCTTTATTGATAAATGAAATTGAATAGCTCCAAAACCAATTAAACCTCAATTCATTTAATTTTTATGGCGTAGAATTGCTTCATGTTTCTTATTTCATCGTTTGTAAATATATATACTCTCCGTATAATTAAGTGAAATGGAAGCAAAAATATCACATCATTAGTAATTATATTTTCTTACACCCTTATTGTTTCTGAAAATTTGAAGCTACTTATGGTTAAAAGCTTATTTTCAAATCGCGACTATAGGACGTAGTTGTTATAAGTTACAATTAAGTCAAGGTGTTTTTGTTTTGCTTCCACTTTTAGCAGTAGTAATTTTGTTTCATTTAATAATTGTATTTTTTTTACATTAAATACAACCTTTCATATCAAAATCCACTGATATCATTCTGCATTTAAATACACTCTTTCTCTGTTTATGATCTCTAGTGGTAAATAATTCCGACAATGTCAATATGAGAAAGTTTCTTTCAATTTTAATATACGATATTGGGTATATGAGATGTTGTTTTTTCTTGAGATGATCATGAGTTACATGAAATTTCTTATCAAAGTTTTTTTATATCAAAAACTTGACGAATTAATATTAGGTCTTATTACTTTTAAGGTGTTGACTGATACTTCAGGATACATTCAAAAAATAATGTTTTTAAATTAAATTTACCCGTGATTGTTTTTTTTATTAAATAAAAACAATATAAGCTTTACAGAATTCTATAGTGTGTCAACTTTATTCAAGGATGATATTAGGATCATATTGGTTGTCAACTGTAGAAACAAAAACTTAAATATTGCTTGATGAGAGATACGTTATACAAAATTGTATTCATCGGTATAAAACTAAATTTGTATGTAGAGTATTTGTGTATTTGGAGCTAGGTAATTTATTTTCAATGGGTTCTTTCATTTACTTTTACCTATACAAGACATTATTGGAAAATATATATTTTTTTTAAAACGAAGATTTATACTACGGGAATATTGCGTTTTTTTGCCAAAATATGAGCGATCTTATGAATTAAAATTTTTGTGGAAAATACTTTCTCATATACCTGGAAATTTGTGGCCATTAAGCGTCTCATATATAAAGATAATCTTTTGTTTTATGAGAAATTAAATATTTATTTAAAAATATATTTTCAAATACAAATATTCAATTCAAATTAAAGGTTATAATTTTTATCAAGTCGTTCTTAAAAGCCATATTCAAAAAAAATTTTGATTGTAGGATTATTAGTTTTTGTAATATTATTCATATTTTAAAACCTTCTTCAACTCAATCGCTCTTCTCTTCTCTAGGTTTTTTTGCAAAAATATATAAAATTACATCAACTGAGTTCCGTTTGATAATGCCCACAATGAACGAAACCGGTCCTGATCAAATATGTTGTGGGGGGAAATGTGTTTTTATTATTTAAAATATCAAGCCTTCTCATCAAGAAGTGACAGTTAACAACTTAAAAATAAACATATATTTTGCTTGTGTTCCGATTAAATTAATGAATTAAATGAATGAACCGCATGTTTTCAAAAGTGTCATTATGGTAATTTTAAAATAAGTCAATTTAACAACGATTTATCTCGTTTGTTTCTATTTTTGTAATAGGTTAATTTGGCGATACAATTATTCATATATGAAATAAAGCAGTTCATTAAATATTTTTTTTCTTGATTTCACTAAATTATGACAATTTTCACTGTAATTTAATACAGCAAAATTTTTTTTCTTAAAATTATTATGTTTCTGAAATAGAAATAAACATTTAATTTTTTTTGAATATTGTTCCATGACAGTTTTTCTCAATAAATATAATTTAGTTAAATTTTATATAAAGTTCGCTTGAATGTTCTTTTTGATGCATTCAAATTTAACGGCGTAGAAAATGTATGTTAATCTATAATTCATAGATTACAATGCCTAATTTGAAACAACTTTCCGAATACAATGTTCAAATAATTTAATAAAATACATTCCAAATTCAAAATTTGATTCAAAATTGGTAAACATTCATCTTTGGTATTATATTATATTGGTAAGATACCATTACAAAAATATTCTACAATTTCGTAATTAGTCAAAGCCACTTGAAAATAGCTATTTTTGTAAGAAAAAGTTTACATATGATATTCTTCTGAACTAGTTATTAAATTTTAAGATTTTGAAACTGTTTCTAGATATCATTTTTTATCGCAGCCAACATTATGAGATTTTCAGTCTTAATGCACTTATCGCTTAAAATGCCGCACCTAGTAATTAATATTTATAAAAAAATAAGTTTTAATCGAATACCTGGAATGGCTGTGACGTTTGAACTCTTTTTGTTTCATTTTATACTATTTGAAAAATAATAAAAAAAATATACCGACAATCCAGCTCGTACGTTATAGTTAAAAGTTATATAAAATACTTTTTCAATGAGTCTAAGTATATGTAAACAAATCAAATGACGTCATATTACTGACTTGGATTATTTCTTAAGTATTTACTAACTCCTCAACCATTTAATTTCTGATATCGACTGAAAGTGCTTGATCGAATTTGAAGATCAAATTTGAATTTTTGAAACATTGTACAATTCCACATGTTGTGTCACTAACGGCCCAGGTTTCGCCTATTGGCATCTTCAAGCATTCTATCACACGAACGCAAGAGAACTGATACAATAAATAGTTAGCATCGGTTATAAATCAAAGGAATTAATTGCAAAGAAAAAACACAGATCCTAAGCCGTGGATCCAACTAAAAGACTGAAATAGCTTACAATAACAGTGATTGAATATTAATGACACTCAATTTCATGCGATTAGTTTTATTAACGCTTAATACTGTTAATGCGTCCTTCAGAAAGGGTTCCGACAATAAATCATAATCAACAATCATTAAAATGCAATTACGTAATTTTAGACATCAAAATACCTACTTATTATAAATTAACAGGTAACGGTAGGAATAAAAGCTTAGATGACGTCAAAGAGGAATTTAATTTATAAGGTTGTCGACTCGTTGAACTAATCTCACGTAAGGAATATAACAACGTGCTATTGGGAAGATTAAGCTGGTCGTTAAGAATATTACTTCGATTAAATAATTGACCTCTGTTTGTTTGTAAAATTTCATAATAAAATAATTTTTGTTCCCCCGTGTTTTAATGTAATAATTGAACAATACACTTTTTCGACAATAAATGTTTGGCAAAATATGTTCTGGAATTTTAATGCTTAGAGTATTTTTCAATTTTGAAAATATAGCAGTCGCGCTATTTTTGGCATTAATTTTAACTCTTCAGTTTTCACATCAGTCCGCTATGGTATCAGCAATTAATTAGACCTGAGCAATAGCGCTTTGCCAATTACGAGTTTTTGCTAAAATAGCTGTATCATCGGCGTACTAATATATAACTGCATCAATTTCCTCACATAAAGAAATGTCATAGATGTGTATATATTATGCAACATGGGTCCCCAGTACGGAGCCTTACGGAATTTCTACCTAATTAATTTTAAAAAGGATTGATTTACACTCATTTTCACATTAAAATACCTGCCTGCCACAAACAAGTTAAGTATCTTTACCAATGATGATCCTATTCCAGGTTTCCAAATTTTTTAAAGAGACCGTCCGTAACCTATTCAAGAATGGATCCACTTGTGATGAACTCTACCACTCGAAGAAGTTGGTGGTCTGTCTAGTGATTCGCGCGAAAGCCCTGCTATATGTCTGGGATTATTTTTTCTCCGCAACTACTTCTTGCAGCCTAGCTTTCATCGCACACTTAAGAGTTTTGATAAGATGTTAACTTTAATATTTGTGAAAATTGATAACGATTAGTTTTGAAAGAAAAAAAATATTTACTAAGTTTATCAATATACCCGAACTAAGCAATTGCTACTTGACTTATAATATAATTGTACAATATCAGTTTGAAACAAATAGCAATATAAATCTCTCAAGTGGTAGTACGCTAGACTTTAACGTGGAATGAAATAATTTCTCTATTTAATTCTACAGGTGGTGGGAAAAGGGAAAATTTACTTCGTTCTGTTCACTTGTAGTTTACAAAGATAAACATGGCAAGCAGCGTTGAAGGAAACTCTTGCTTCTAGAATAACCATGAAAGATAATGTAATTATAAAATCACACACGTTTTTGAGCTTTTCATAAACTTGATTTTCTCTAATAAATCTACTTTGCTCATTCAGTTAGATTTCGAGAGAAATATAAACGAATAATCTGAGGAATTAGCAGTTTATTAACTCAAGTAACTTTCAATATAATCATTTTTTATTAACTGAAGATCTATACATTTTTAAATAACCGTAATATAATACAATTTCAATTCATTTGTAGCCATCGACTTACAGGTAACGAAAAAACCAATCATTAGAAAAGTGTCGAAATGAGTTGACAGGATGAATATGGGGGTATAAGTCTCAGGAAATACTTTAAAATTCACAAAAAAGACAAAAATACGTAAAAAAACATATTTCTTACATATTTATTGGCTATGGTAATAAATGCTCATTAAACACAAAATGATTATGCTGAATATTCTTTAAGGAGAATTTGTTCATTTACACGACATATTCGTTTTATTAATTTATTTCATGGTAGTTTTATTACTTATACTAAAATTGTGTCGAATAATTTTGGTCACATGGAAAATGACTATATTATATTTATCAAAGCAATCAGAGTTCCAATACCGGCATGCTCAATATCAATTTTTTTTTCATTTAATGTAAAAATTCGGTTATTTAATGCAAATGATAAGCTAGCGGAATCAAATTTTAAGGTCTATTAACATAAATAAAATGTGCAATCTGATGATTTAAATTTTACATCAAATCATCACAGATAACAAATAGGAAGCGGTTTGGTTTATTTTAATAAAAGTGTTATATTTTAGTAGTAGCAATAATAAAATTAACACTTTCGCTTATACACTGAACAAAAATATTTTAATGTAAAGAGAAATCATCGCAGAATATTTACCCCACGTCTCTATGTGAAAACATGCGACTCTTGGCTCAGCATACAAACTCGAAGTCGACAAGCGCGCTACAGTTATACTCAATTATGTCAACTTGATGTTACTAGTTATAACATACGAGCTCCCTACCAACCTGTTAATAATTTTAAACATCCACCGTCACAATTATATTATAAATGTATGAAGCTTGTTTATATTGCTCGTTTGAATCTAAATTAAAATAAGCCTAGCTCACGTGTTACAACTTAGCAGTTCCAAGATAATTTGCGCTTTTTTAAATCTTTCAAAATTTTACACAATAATACAATAGTTTAGTTTAGACTTAGTAAATGTGATTTCCATCGAAATATTTTATACTTAGTAAAAAAAACTAAAAAAATGATTTCAAAATTGAAAGAAAGATTTTTATCAACATCCTTTTTTTAAATAATGTTTATCTTTCAAAATTTTGTGTTTACAGTTAATTTTACATTTCCTAAGTATAACTCAAATTTTTTTAAGATATTTGTGTATATTATCTTGCTATCATCATTCCGTCAAGATCGAGGAACGCCGAACTACCAAAGTAGTCTTCTTTGTTTTTGAAGAATTCTCTTAGAACTAAATACTTTACCATTGATTATTTAAATAGTTTATTTCCAATTAAAAAAATAATGATTCTAAAATAAAACATCAAACCTGAAGACAATATAATCACTGAATTGCTTATAACATTTATAAAAATGATTGCGTTTTAATTACAATTATATCTATTAACAAACACATTAGCTTTAGTTCTGAACACTTCGCAAAATTATTAATAATTATCAGATATAAAATCATTGTGATTCCACTGTTTGGCTGTGACGGCTATCTTGTGAATTTAATTCTGATATCTATCCATTCATTTGACACTAGTTTCGAGATATATACCAAATAGATATTTAATAATCATACATATTTCGACATACATTATCAATTCCGAAATAGAAAAAATATACGTGGTGTCAATAAGACATTTCCATATATTGCCATATATTGTTGGTAGATGTATTTATCTTGGGATAATAACTATGGATCATAATAGTATTCGTCTAACGTCGAGTAATTCACAATATTATGATTGCTACAGAAGCGATGAACCATGTCAAACATGCTGATAGGATTTCAATCAATCTACAATCTATTCCATTAAATTGCCAACAATGGGCGTATATATATGTGAGAATATACCTATTAATACTTACCCATTGTGATATGGACCCGTCTGTTAGCATTGTGTGAAGTAAGCTAGTGCTTCTAGCTAAGCTATCTTACGGATAAAACAAGAACACAATATATTCACTGGGCACATTGAACTAGCAGGAAAGAGTAATGACTTGTAACTTTGATCTTGTTTGCGGCTTAAATGATATATTAAGCTAGTATATTAATATGCATCGATGATTTATATTTATAATTTTCAATACTCATTTATATGATCAAGTTTTACGAGTTAAATACACGTAGTAATTAAGAAGATAGATTGAATCTTTAAAATACGCATGTAATTTAAAGCAAATGGAGACCACAATGCTTATGCGAAATTGAAGATATATTTCATAAATAAGGTGTTAAGTGGCTCAGAGTGTGCATGAAATATTTTAACGTTACATATTTTTTTAATATATTAATATGTTATTAAAAATGGTGCAGGCAAATAAAAATTATACAACCAAAACATAATAATAAAGAAATTCATACACAATACTATTCAATCGAAAATCTGCATAAAATATACAACACTCAATTTGTAAACCTCTGTCTTAAGAAAAAGTAAAGGGAATTGTAGAAAAAATAATATTTCAATCAATTTGAATTCTTACTTGTTAACACAAAAATAAAAAAAATTCTCAAACCTGCTTTTATACATCAAATTATATCGTAATTAATATCTCCTGATTTTCAAAGTGTTCGCCATTCAATCAATCATTAGGTATTTCGAATTCATGCTATTCTAAAAAAAATCATATGAATAACTATTTGTTCTTAAAATCACTTTCGAAAAAGAATTCCTAGGTTATATAATTTTTTTAATTGATCACAAGATTTTTCTAATAACAGTCCAACTTCGATATTGTTAAACCAATACTAGGGTATAAATTTAATTCCTAGAATTAGTATGTGTATATTTTTCTTCGATATATACTATTTACTTACGTTTAGGTCGACTACATTCGTGTACTAGATTGCATTATATTGTAATATGAAATAGTAAAACTTCGGTCGTTCGTTATAACCATATTAAATTTGAACAAATTTTGCTAAATATTTTACTTTGATTTATAACTTATCGAATATTTTACAAAAATAATGTTGTATAATAATATCTAATCGAGTATAATAAGTTAAGTTAACGAATGTTAGTTTAAGCATAGTTCTGACGGTGGAGTGAGCCGAAATAGCTATCAACTATATTTGTTAAAAATGATTTTGTAGAACTAAAATACATTGCTATTTTTTCACCGTGTTATAATGGAGTTCTACCAAGTGAATGCCAATTCAATCAATAAAGTATAATAAGTCTTTTTTAATTGGCTTTGTATGCATCTCACAAATGAAACATCTAATGTTTTTGAAATTTATATAATCCTCTTTGAAATATTGCATCGATATGTAATGGTTCTTAATTTAAAATGCCAAAGCTCACTTAATCTCATCACTGTAAAATTTTCTCTCAAAGGAATTTCCCGTTCATTAAATGCATTCAGCTGTGAACCAGGCCAGATTCCAGAGATTGAATTTATCTCTGCTATTGGTGAATTGAATTTTAATGTTTCATGTATGAATATTAAATATATTATTCCATCAACCGTATTAATATGAGCACCATCATTACTACAGGTGGATACACAAACTATATTGAAAATATATTTATCTTCGATTAAATATAAAACATTAATGATTATTTTATTACTATTTATGATGTTATCAATGTAAAAATAATTAACTATGAAAGGTTTCGAATGATGCTAAAGTTTTTTTATTATTATTCGGAGTCCGTAGCAAAGTGATTATACTCTAAGCTCTTGAGTTACTTCACTCAAGCATTTTCTTATTAATGCCACAAAATTTGGAAACTTGACCATGATTATCAAATTAATTCATAAAATCAAACTTAAAATATACAAATAGACATTATTTTTTTTTTAAATAATAAAAACACATTTTTTTAGTACTTATTTTTACTCACAATATATTTTTTGATCAGGAGCATTCACGCATCAGTTGATAATGCTCGCGATGAGCGAAACCGGTCCTGATCAAAAAATATATTGTGGAAATAAGTACTAAAAAAATGTGTTTTTATTATTTAAAATATAATGCCTTTCCATCAAGAAGTGACAGTTAACACCTTAAAAGATATTATTTTTTTTTTAATATTCCTTAATATTCTGTCTCTTGTGACTAGGATTTCACCCATCAGTATATATGGACACTATATCACACAAATTCAATAGAACAAACACACAGTTAATAATTTTTATAGTCCCTTAAGCTAGAGACTTAATATAACTTATACAAAATCATAACTAATTTCAATAGCTATTTGATTATAATAATACAATATTTGATTTTGGAAACGATAATTTTATAAACAATACAGCCTTATACTATAAAAAATATCGCGCTCTCAGCTGCAAAAGCTCAAATTTATGTTTGAATTTTACGAAGTACACTCAGTCGATATCGTAAATTATACACATACAATTAGTGTCAGGTGAAAATCCTCGTGACAAATCAGGTTTATAAGTGCTACATGCAATAAAAAGGTTGACCGCAGGTGTATTATGGCAGTAGTATTTTATCAATGAATGTAAATTTTATTACCATTTTTTCCTTAAGTCAAACTAACTTCATTAAATAATTAATAATTGCGGCCTCGATTTTCAAACGACATATTTGGGTTTTTACATATGCGGATTATCATAATTATTTTATATATTTCCACGACGCTTACACGCTTCTTAGAACAAGACAAACACATTTTTTTTCTATTTATTAACATTTTCCTTGACTTATTCTGATTCACTCGCCTTTCCTTAAATACGAAATTGAGTAATTGTTATAAACCAGTTCTTACCATGCAACTTCATTGCGTAATATTAAAATTACATATACTCCACATTGGTAGCGTAGTATAAAATGACTAGAGTTAAAAAATACTGAAAAAGATCTAAATTCTATATTTAGACTTCCGTTGTAAACGAGGATCACCGGTTGATACAATAACGTCTGGGGTATTTCCCCAAAAAATTGCAGAGCTTAAATTTTACACAATGGCCACGTGAATAGCGACGCTCTTCCCAAAAATACTCATTGTTGTATTTTCATCATATGACCTAATGGAAAAAACGAAGGCAATGTTGGGTTTGTTTGAAAATCGTTTTATGTAGATATTCTCTTTCAAAGGCACTTTTTCTGCTCGTTAAATCATATTCATAAACCACATATACGGATAATATTTTTTTAAAACAAATACTTTATACCTATGTAAGCTGTAATACCTCGCATTTAAATATCTGTTTATGTATTCATACAATTTATAGATGTATAATAAATGTATAGCTACGGCTTTTTACAGCTAAATATTGGGATTGATACTAGACAATGTAATTTTGACCAACACTTAGATATTTAAAAAGATCAAGCTCTCAGTGTTAATACTTGACTTATGTCAACTATAAATACAAAAAAGCAAGTTTTCTCTATGAATCAAGTTTTTTTGTACGCGTACACAGCAATCATATGCCTCGTTATGTCGAACGCGGCGCCCATTTAGATATATACCGAAATTCTCTAAAACATTTCAAAACGCTTCTAACTTATATCTGTCTATAAAACTGAATAGTTGTATTAAAAATGCAATATTTTTTAGTAATACGATTATAAAAAGATTTCTCATTGATCGTTTATATCACAAAATAATAAAATAAAACCAGTCTTTCGTGGTAATTGTACTGAGAAAAAGAAATTCGATATTTATCTTGCCGAAAATATTTTTCGCTTTATTGTTTTTGCTAAACAATCCAACCAAAGTTATGCTCAATATGTAGTAAGTCGCAAGTTGCTTTTAATTTGGTTGAAAAATTTCATAGCTTTTTGTTTTCTGAATAATTATAATAATAAAATTAAAACTAAGTTATATTATACAAATATACTCACTGTGATGAGACCCGAATATCGAAACATTAAGCATACTTTTATAAAAATGAAAACCCAAGCATCCTCATTTTTGTTCTCGAACTCCAACAGACTTTATGTATATCATTGAAACTAGAATATTTGATTGATATTTTATCATGAAAATATAAGGCATACATATGAAGCAAATTTGTATATACATACATACAGATTAAAAAAAGCACACGCCAATGAATTGCTTTAAGAAACACGCCAAAAACTTGATAGCAAAACATTCTTAACCAGCTTAGATGGTATCCGTTAAAATTGATGCAAACATAAGTGATTCTCTATATGATCATTTCAAACGTATACTTCATTAGTTCTTCTTAAAAAAGTAATGCTAGAATGTCGAAAGTTGGCATAGGATGTCATGACGCTCGTGGGATGTCACAAGAGATTCGTAGTGATTTATGCAAATTTTATAACTTAATGATTTTTTACTTCATACATAAACCTGCTATTGTTTTCAAACTGAGAACGATTAAACTTGTCGAATCCTGATAGACTTAATGATATTATTTTAATTTATTGGATAAAAACACGACATCTGTACTATTTAAATGACTTACTGGGTTGTTCTCTTGCGTATGTTATATGCTTTGTATACAAATGTAATATCATACAATAAAAAATATAATATCGTTATAAAACTACACTAACACTTATATAAAAAAGACGATGCAAGATATTAAAAATATTTAATTAAATAATGTAGCAGCTTTTTCTACGTTCATACATTAACCGAATTTATAATTTTATTGAAATTTCTTCTCAATGTTAATTCATTTTATATTTTACAAAATTTCTTTATTTATAAAGGTTTCTTCGAAACAAATATCATTTTACAAATTTAATAAGAAAAGGTTTCTTCGAAACAAATATCATTTTACAAATTTAATAAGAAAAGGTTTCTTTTCAACAGTACCTAATTATTTCGGTTGAAGAACATTTAATTAATGCTTATTTATGAAATATGTCTCTTTGTGTTGTATTAAATAAATGACTCCTTGACTTTTTTAAATAATTACCATCGTTAAATCCAAAAAAATCGAGATAACCTTAAAACAACAACGAAGATGCTTCAAATAGCTAAAAGGAATTTTATGAATTATTTTCATTAAAGGCAGGCTTTGGGAGGTTTTACGCAGTAATTATTATTTTCTAAATAACTGTGTGTCTCAGAAACATGTCAGACTTTTAAAAATAAAATTTTTCAATGAAAACCAACAGTCAATATTTTTCAATCACAATATGTTTTGTGTTGAATGTCTTTTTGATAATATTTCTTCGATTTATACGAACGAAATTTTTATGTATTGTCACTTGAATAATTTTACGGTTCTGATTACATAACACTTTAAAAATTGATTGATTATAATTTATGATATTAACTGAAGGCGCTTGATGGAATTGCATTATCAAATTTGAGTTCTTCATCTTCGGGCATTCTATCAGACGGATGCAACGGAAATGAGAACGTTAGCAACAAATCATGTGGAATCGTACAAAGTTGTAACAATTAAAATTTGATTGATTATTTTTTTTTTAATTTATCCTCGCGAATTCCATTTGATTTATATTGAAATAAGTTTAATATTGTTTTTTTTACGATTACGATTTGCATTAATCAAAGTGTTCACTGAACAAGTTTTGAATACTGCGGAAATATTGTAAAATATTTATTCAGGTGACAACTTAAAAATCAATTATTGAAAAAACCATCTATGCTATTGAATAAATAAATAACCACACCTTCTTAAACTGAAGCATACTGCGGTTTTTTTTTATAAATCGAAGAAATCATTTTTGGGTCAAGTATCCAAAGCTTTTTACAAGAGAGCTTTTTTGTTTATTTGAACTCGTTCCAATAAGTAACAGCCTTATATCGATCTCACACTTTTATATTAATAACTTTAAAACAGAACCAAATTTACCACATTCTTTAGTGAAAATTATTTTTTTACTTAATAAATGTATTACACGACCGAAAGAAATGATGGTACTCAAGGGAAACAATTTTACCAATTAACGTGTTTGATAAGACTCTAAAAATAGATATTATCATTTTATAAATATGCTATATTTTTTATATTTAACTAACAATAAATCCACACAAACGAATTAAATTATTCAAATAATAACTTTACTATTAAAAATATTATTATTTTCAAGAATACAGCATATAAAAATGTTATTGTAGATTTAATGTAAAAGAAATATTTTGTGTTATAAAACACATATTATAGTATTTATAATTAGGACCGGTTTGGCTCATCGCAAACATTATCAGTTGATAAAAGTTAAAAAAAATTTGAAAAAAATAAGTTGAAAAAAAAATTGCTAAAAAACGTGTTTATATTATTTAAAATATAATGTCTCTCTATCAAGAAGTGACAGTTAACATCTTATAAGGATATCAAAAATGGACATTAAAAAAATCTTTTTACTTCATCTTCATTGTAGCAAAACAATATGCGTACACACCAGAAAGAAACTCTACCAATTTGGTTTTAGCTTAAAACAATAAAATAATATTTTCCTAACTTCACTCACTTCCGCCCAAGCTATATTATCAAAGCTCATATTAACGAAAAAATCTTTTCTTTTTTGTTTCAATGTTCCAATAAAATAAGTATAATTTCATCATCATTCATAATTTCATCATACGTTAAGCGCGCAGAAATTAATTATCGATATTTATAACATAAATAAATATTGCACTAAGAAAGGAATGCTAGAATTTCCAGCACCCGTGAGTCAGTAATACGATCTTTTGTATTGCAAACAATAATCCACGGGGAAAAGGTAGCGATTGCAAAGTGGCCGCTCAAAATAGATTTTAGTTTGACCAGCGAGGCATGGAGAATGGAATATCATTCCTAACATAAGGTTTTTGTTGAAATTCTTTCATAAAACCTTCCTAAGGAGAAGTTTCTGGGGGATTGTATATACAAAACAAAAAGTTAATGTACCTAATAAAGATTCAGATGATACTCACTATGGGAGTTACGTTTGAAGGATCGTTTATAAAATAATGGACGAAACCAGTCGGTAATGGTATAAAATTGACAGAAAAACTTGTCATATAAGCTTAATACTTTGTTGAATGTCTTCTTCTCAAATCATTGCGGCATTTTAAATTATTAAAAAAATAAAAAACAGTCTCAAATTAATTTTATAATAGTCTCTTATGTTGCATTCGTGTGATAGAATTCTTGAATATGCCAAACAGTAAAACTGAGCCATTAGTAACAAAACATGATGCATTTTATAAAATTTCAACAATTCAAAAAAACGTCATTAAAATATATTAAAATATATGTTCCAATTCACTATTTAAAAATAGGAAATAATACACGAATAAATTTTACTAGTCCGTAAGGTAAGCAAATAATATATCTTGCAACTAATCTCAATAAATATTGCACACGATACACGCAGTGCAATACATAAAACAAAATATTATAAACATTACAAACATTAATCGACACTGTGCGACGGTGTCGATGATGTGGTGAATTCCAGAAAAATTAAAGTTTAATGATTTTTTGTACAAAAAGTTCTAAATATAATATAAAATTAAATAAAAATTAATTGCTTAAAAATAAAAATTAGCTATCACTAATGTTCTGCCTTCGGTTAATTAGAAACTATAGTTTATGTCATTATACAAAATTGTATATTCAACATATATAAACAACTAACTTGGGCGAAGTACAATTATATTCCTTCGTATAAAAAATTATAGAAAACATTTTTCATATTTATTTCCTTCAGTATGACGAATATCACATTTAAATATTTACTTGAAATATATATACAATATATTTACAATAACTAGAATTTCATTATAACCATACAAAATCAAGCTTGTAAAAGTATTATTTTTAATTAATCAACTTTTAATTTAATTTTATAATGTAAAATTTGATTGGTGGCTCATTTATAAGTGGATGAAAGTAATACGTTATTATACAAGCACTATTTTGAATTTTTTCATTATCTTGTTAGGACTAATAGGTACCCCATAAAAAGATCATGATAATGAAGCTATTATATTAGAGTTCAATAACCGAATATAATGCGATAGACTGAGTAAAGGTCACTCAAACTGTTATTTAAGGAACAAAAATTTTTTTTTGTAACAAGTGCTGGTGAAGTAAACGTCAAAAAAGTTTTCACCTGTCAAAAGCAACTACAACTATGTTTATAATTGAAAAAGTAGGCTTAAATGAGTTATTTTTCAACAAAAAATACTTCTATCTATTTTTACAAGTAAACGTTTCATTCACATTATTAAAAAATCAACCACCCATAAAAAGCAATTTTTCACTATTTAAATCAAATTGTGATCAAGATCACTCGCTTGAACTTTTTTTTTATTTAAATGTCAGTTTCCAGTTTTACGCGATAATAATTTCTAATCTACAATTAGATAAAATTTAATCTGTAATCACGCCAGGAATAAATTTTATATTAAACTTCTTATTCTTTCACATTTGACTTGGTCTGAAACGTCTAACATTTTCCGGATTGATATATTTCGTATGCAATGTCTTTGTTGTCTCATTTTGTTATTTATTTAATGGTGTTCGATTTAACTTTATCTATTTTAGTTTATAAATGATCGATTATCATAAATCACGCAATGATTCTTGGCCCTAGGATATTCTGAGGCAAATTTGCTTCATTTTATGACTTTTACTAGAGTTATAGTGAAAAAATACTTTACCGTTACATTTCAAAGTCAATTTCATTTGTATTGTCAGAGATCATAAGAAAGATGTTGGTTGTGCTCTGTATCAAATATAGGAAGTGTTGTGCATATCAGTCTGTAAATTGTTTTTTTTTTATCATATCTATTTGATTTTCACTTTTTTAAGTAAACTGTAAACTTTTGGCGGAGATGCATATTTTTTAAATAAAAAAAAAACACATTTAAACTTCCGTAGTATCAATTGATACTAAATGCTCGCAAAGAGCAAAACAAGACCTGATCCTTAATATATTGTGGCAATACTACTAAAACAAATATTTTTAATATTCGATTTATTTACATGCATTTTCCTTATATACTTGGGCTTTTTTGTTTTAAGACGAAACCCAAGTTTATTTTTAAATTAAAATTAGCAATTTTTCAAACACAAAAACTTGTTTCAAAATAAACTGGTTTTAAAATCTGTGGTAAAAGAAACGGACTTATTTTCCTGTGGGATGAAAATTTCCCATGGGGATATTAAAGAAAGGCGGACATCACGTAAATAGCTTCAATAGATACATAATGATTGATGGAACTTTACAGGCTATTAATCTGAAAGGTTTTTTATTGATTAAATGTACGGATATTAAATGATAGATTATAATTTAGGAAAAATTATGCCATAGGCTTAAGACTTATCATTCAGTATCATTTGTTTTGTAGTATTTTGCATTGGTAGCTTATTAAGGATTTTATTGAATTGCGAAACTTTCTAGTTAGTATTCACAGTTAAGATTATGATTTTTTTTTTCTTTCAGTGTCAGTCACTACATCTGCTATCTAATTATTTTGATTTGACCTACGCAGAAACGTTTTAAAAGCATGCTTTCTTTTAAAAAAAAACTTAAATATCAAAAATAATTAAAATAGGAAATGGGCATTTTGTTGAAAAAAAATAATCGTTTAAGTGAATGCCATTTTTTTTGAATTCAGATTTGAAATGATGAAATTTGGAAAAAAAATATTTCATTGGAAAATTTTATCGAAAATCACTAAAATCACGAAAAGTATTGAATTTAATAATTCATCTAACATAGTTTCTAAAAAAACACTACCTGATAATCGAAAGAATATCTTTTAGATTTTTAAAATAATCATTTTTATGACGGATATGGTACAATGATTTTTTTATGTGTACGGTTTTTCAATTGTAACAGTTTCAAAAACATAATTTTGCTAAATACTTTCAACACAATTCAACAAAAAAAATAGTACAGAATTTCCTTTGAAATGCTTTTCATTCATAATATAATTTCTAACAATGCTCTTATTTCTTATGATGCTGACAAAGAATATGAAATGCAATTGAAAATGCAGCTGAATTTTCTTGTTACAATATTAACAAGGGTGAACTGACAATGTGGATCATTTTCAATTTGAACGACAATTGCTAGTTAAAGAAAATATTGAAGCACTGACTACGAAAGAAGTAATTGAGAAAAATCGAGAAAATGATTATCTGTATAAGGCTTATTATATTATATTTTACAACCAAAGATAGTTTTATCTAACTTTCATTTCGATGTTTGATTATTATTTCTTTAATAGAATAAATTTTTTATATATGTACGTTATTTATAAATTTTCATATTGATTGATTTGAACGACACTAAAATCGCTATTTTTAATTAATTTTACAATAAAAATTTATGCTCATTTGCATATGATTTTAAATTAAAGATGACGGCATTCTATCTGCATATTTAATGGATTAAAACTCAAATGGCAAGAAATTGTCCATATGCTTTTTTTAATCATAAATGTATTATGTATTATGGCAGTGTCAGGTCTGTAAATAATCAAGCTGTAAATATTTATTTTTACCAATATTGAATATATATATGTGTGCTTTTTTGGTCTCATTGTATTATATATATTTTTAAACGAAATACATTAGCTCGATATTCATAAAACCTATGCAGAGTTCATGTATATATCGATTGTATACTGACTATCAAAAGATTAGAGAAGTCACGACCAATAATAGTTATAAAACCAAAACATTATTGCGACTATTTTAATTAAATTTTGTGGACAGAAAATATGAAAACAATGTTTTCAAATACTTTCGAAAAATCTCATCGCAAATGAGGCCATTTGATGGTTTTCCGAATTGTTGAACAAGTTCTGCGCATTTGAGTGGAGTTTTAATACAATTTAACTATTTTTGTAAAATAAAATACACCCCGTGGTTTTTACTAATTTAGAAATTCTTTTAAAGGTAAACTACACGCTGAGAATTCTCAGCAGGAAGCGACAGTCGAAAATTAAATACTGGGTAACTTCAAACGATGAAACTCTCCGTAAATCTTACTAAAAATGACTGAATTTCTTTGAAATTTCAAAGTAACACGTTTATTTGATATTAAAACTTTATGAAATTAAAATCTTAATCTGTGGAGATTGTTTGAATATGTTTTTATCTCTTATTAACAGTAAATTTACTCGTGAAAACTTTTGCACTACCGCAGCTCTACTTGAAACAGAAGCCTATGGTTATATCTTACGTATAGATTTAATTTCAAAACGATTTATTGGGCGATTTCTAAAGTTTGATAAGCGATAAATTTGACCAAACCTCTCACAATCTTGCTATTCAAAAAGGACATAGGGTTGTTCTACTTGAACACTTTCTACAATTTTTTCAAATATATATATAAATTGTGATACTTATACAATTTGCTTCTTTTGGCAACATATTCTGATACGTTTAATTGCCTCGTATTGCTCACATGATTAAACTTATGCTCTACTCAATATTTTATTGCTCATAAAAACGCTATTTTATTGCAGTGCTATATCTATACTTTATGAAATATAAGTACAGCCAGAAATGTACATATCAGTAATAAATTTTCACGTCGATTTACGCAAAAACCAACGAGCAGTCAAAAGTTTTTTTCTCTTTATGGTCCACGCTGAAAGTATGTTTTCCAAATTGTAGTGAGAGGCAAGCCCAACTTGCAATTTCCACCTATAGGGATCGCTGCGTTTCGATTTTCGAAAGCTTTTCAATTTTCCGCCACCGGATATTACACGGAATGTCGTTCACAGTTTTCAGAACAAGGCTTGTATAAAATTTTATCAACCGGCTGATGAGACCTGATGTAAAGCACCCCTTTGCCATACTGCACCGACGAAATTTTTCTTTTTAAAACGTTTCACTACAATCTCAATGAAAATGAGAGTAAACATATAAAGTAAATTATTTTATGTGGATTTTCTTTTCACTATCGCAATGAATATTTTATCAAAATTGGTTTAGAACGTTCAAATTATTTACATCCCAAATATGTTTCACGTTTAACAAATAGTATTAAAGTTCTAGTTATTTTCAAAATATTACTGTAAATTAAAGAAGTTTAATGAAATATGATTGTTCTTATTCTTATAATAAATTTTATGACTTAAATTACTATAATCAAAGAATGTATAACTCGTGTTTGCATATTTGTTGATAATTAAGTCCAGCTAATGGTGTTTTATATTTTTTATAACCGAACACTGATATTATTATTCAGTATTAACACTGATGAATATCTTTTAGGCCTTCTAGCTGTTTGTCACTGAGGCTAAAAACAATCAGATCTGCAACCTGTATAAACAATATTTTACTATATATAAATATACTATTATACTAATAAATATACTATTATAAACTAAGAATTATTAATTGTAATATTAATTAATACATTTTCACATTGAATGCAATCATTTTAAGTGCGTAATTATGAAAAACTATTCCCTTGTTATTTGATTTGCCTTGGCGATTGAGTGGTACGGCATTCATAAATTCTTTTTCTACGTCTTTTGGTCACGCTGACGTCATAGAGGTATCTATCAGTGTAGGTAAAATATAATACACCCTAAAAACAAAGTATTAAAGGTATAAAAAATAAACACCCAGAGAACAACTTTTATATCAACCTCAGGTGCACCTGTGAGACACTGAACAACTAAAAGCAGGCAAGAGAAGCATACATAAAAAATCCAAGATAAGACGATGTTAATTAATTTTTATATACATGTTTAACAATTTAATTTAAAAAGTATTTATTCACTTTCACCATGATGCACTGCCAAGACATAAACTTACATAACAACTTAACATTAAGATTACAACTGTTACAAAGAAATTTTATAACTTTTATTTTGAAAGTGTTATTTTATACATTTTTCACTTTGGATCTGGGCTCAATATTAATCACGAGTTTTAATTTGTCTTATGTTTAAAATGTCTAATCTAAATAAGTCCACGAAATTTTGATAATGTACAGGTTATATTACCAATAAACAAAGTAGAACCATTTTTACATACTTCTTTCTAAATCAAGATATTCTATTTTTTCCCACCTTTCGTTTCACTTTTACCGGTCAAATAATCTGATTGGCTTACAAAGTAATGCAACAATAAATTTTATAGCATTTTATCTTTATGGCTTTTAAAAAGACAAATTAAGTTGATTGCCTGCATAAATGCATAGCTGTTCAAGAATACCATTCTGCTAACTCACAAAAGCGAACTTCACAGTCGATAATAAACTAAATCAGACACACAGTAAAAGCTAATTATTTACACAGAAACATTTCACTGACATTTCTCTAAATAATTATCATCCAGACCTGAGTTGAGACGTTTACCATGATCTTTGACAGCGTAAGAGAAGCAAACGAATTAATTTAGTATTTCTTTAAAAAATATTTCAAATAAAATATGTTTGCATATCATGATGTTTAATATCATATAAAGATATATATGTAACATGTTATTTCTTTATTCATAGTTGTAATATGCTGTATCGATGTGTATTTAATAACAGTAGATTCGAATTTTAAAAGGAAGCTGTTAATAAATATTAAAATGAACAACAATATATACGTTAAAAAATTATCAATTATAATCAATTTGTAAATGTTCTGTAAATTGTACGGTCTACATCAGTGGTTTCCCATGTGCGGCCACCAGAGGATTTTGCTGCGGCCACCAACAGTTTCATAGTAAATATTGATATTTAAAAAAAATGTGTTTTCACAAATGAATTTGTAAAATTATTATTATTTTAAAATTGATTGAATAAACCTGACTTATCCAGCATTTATTCGAGTTTAAGTAAAGGACCGTTTTAATAATAAAACTGTTCTAAAATTTTGGCCGAAGTTATACGTTGATATAAAGAATTAACAACAATTGCTTTATTATACGTTGACCATAAATCAAGTCAATATAAAAGATTATCAATGCATTATTAATTTTGTCAATTTTACCTGCAACTGTATATTGTGAAAGATCATTCAATGTAATGCACTATATAAAAAATAAATATGGATACTATTTTTGTCACATTTGGTGCCACGAGACATTTACATAGGACAGCTGATGTTTATAATGCGGCCACAGTGAAATTTCTCGTGAGAGCCACTGGTCGGCAAATCAAATAAATTCATTGGCATGCCAAAAAAACAAGTAATCAAAGTACTGGACACTCAACTCAACTATCATTGTTATTATTTTTATTTCTTATATCATATAAAACTTTTTGAATATTTGCCCATTTTTTATTGGTTCAAACAAAGAATGCACACAAAAGAACCAATGAAGTACACATACTATGTGTTTACGAACGACAATTAAGCTTCTACGTACAGACAGCCATAGATTTTCACACCCTTTTCTTTTGCACAATTCAGTTTTCTACAAGTTTATCAATATTTTGTTTTACATTAATAATAAAAAACTTTCTGCAACTCGTCACCTTCTCTTGTTAGTTTATATTTATAAACACATTCCGAAAAAAATATCGTTAGAAGCTCCAGATACAGTTAAATCTTAGTAAAATTAATAATCTAATAAATGAAGTGGGACTAGGCGTCAATAAAAAAATGTGAATGAGTTAATAAATTTCTATTCAGAACCTTTGTCAAATTGAGTAACAAGAATTAAAAAAGATGCGATATGAAAGTGAACAAGAAGCCGCTTAACTCATGGTCAATATTTTGTCCACAATAAATGCTTAATGCATCTTGACAATTTTTTGACTCTCAATGAAGAGTTTGATCTATATAGAAAGCGCATTAACAATGCAATTATTGAAGACAAAGCATCCCACAAAACTCTCCAAGCAAAGAAAGAAACAGTTATATTTATGTATTATATCTCATGACAATTTAAAAAATCTTAGCGCTGATAATTTCTAATAAAAAATATTGTTTGTTATTATAATGTTTTTCACATTGTTTTTAAGCATTCAATATTCTTACCCATTTTGAAAACAAACATATGAAAGCTGCCTCTAAAGAAGAATAAACTATAAATAACTATTTTCATATGTGCAATTGCCGACAGCAAATCAGCTCCTAAATAATTCAGATCTGCAGTGATGTTAGTAGCACCGTCCCTTGACAAAACTTAACAAGTATAACCCCTAATAAAAGAACCACCGCTTGATAAGTAGAAAACTGTTTATATTGATATTAACTCCAATTAATAACAACAAAATTCAACAGATGGCAGAACGTATATTTTAATGTTGCAAGCAATTAGTTACAGAAACAACATCGAAGCAAATTTCCTAATTAATGAACGGCCGATATCTCGTTCAAAAAAAAATGATTATGAATAACCAGCAAATTCTCGATGAAAACATTAACAAATATTTAAAAACGGAAACAATGTACAAATTTTCTTTTATTGACATTAAAATCAAATGTTTAATTGTAACTGAGAACCTCACAATCAATATCACAAAATTAATAGTTTACGTGTAATTAACAGTGAGTTGTTAACATTTTTTATTTCTGTATTAATCTTGCAAACAAACAAAACACCAGTGATGTCACTTGAGAACCCAAATAAACACACTTTCTCCTTCGTGATTGGTAAATATGTATATGCTTTTAATCCTTTTTAACAATAGAAAAATTAGCAACTGGTAATTTTGTCCCTTTGCTTGAAAATTTCTGGAAAAAACTGAAATGATGTCTATAAAAAGAGATAAATGAGGATAAATGAAAACAATTAAAATACTCGTCTTCAAATAAAATCGTAAGTATTTCAAAATAACTAATAATAATTTAGAGAAAAATACGTTTTGCGATAATTTTTGTAGCCTTAAAATATTCAAAAATGTCAAATGCAAGTTTTACTTAACTGTTGAAACTTTGTACGATTCCACGTTTTGTCATTAACGACCCGGGATTTTCTTTTCCGTATTTTCAGGCATTCTATAACGTGCGTGTGTGTGATAAAATTTCTGAAGATGCCAAAAGGCGAAATTCGAGTCATTAATGACAAAACTTGGAATCTTATATTATTTCAACAACTTAAATTTTATATTGAAATTACATCAATCACTTTCAGTCGATATCATAAATTATACAATGCTAGTATCAATAGTAAACGAAAATAAGACAAATCAATGCCCTCCAGATATTTCAATGTCTCCTCCAGTCATATAACTACTTTTGTCGGATGCCAAAAAAACAACCAATTCTGCAATTTCTGGAAAATGAAAAAAAAACATATTTATCAAGTTTCAATTATCGCTTTTTCAATAAATATTAAGATATTAAGTTATATGTGTTTGAAGAATATTATAGGTATTTACTAATAAATAAAATAAAATTGGGGAATATATGCATAAGACAGTGTCACATTCGTATAGTAATTGCCAATAATCATAATTCATTCAAAGAGTGTTACCACTGGGTTTCCCTAATCGTCCTAAAGAAACATTGAATTTTTGTATTGCTTCTTTGGAAATAAATTTAATAAGTGGAGTGTCAATCAAACCCGGCGAAACAGCATTTACTCTGAAATAATTAAATTAAACAAAAAAATCCATTAAAAAAAAGAAATTGTACAAATATTCCCACAGTAACATGTATTTTGAGTAATATTGCATACAATGACAGAATAAATTTCAGTTATTAAGGTTAAACATTTACATTTTAGTTTTACTGTAGATACACAGATGTCGAGTCATATTTATTTTTTGTAAAATACGATCAGTGTTAGTTTGATATAAATTTTAAATATATGAGTTTTTTAGTCATTCCTAAAACAAACAAAAAAATGTTTCTAGAATAGAATTAACGTCAAACGCCCATCTTATATATTTTCAACCTAATGTTAGAGATATTAAAGCTTTTACCTCTCCGTTACTATAAATTCTTCAAGCAAATAAAATGATTGTTTTCTTGAACATAGTCTGTCAATAATATAATAAATCAAACACAAATATTATTTTACATCTGCATTCAGATAAATTTCATTAAATTTTAAATATGAAAAACATTTTCAAATTAATATTACACTAACGCACACCTTATATTATGTGGTCCCAGCTCTTTTCCAACAGTACTAGATAGATTTATAACTGCAGCTTTACTAGCTGAATAGTCTGATACTCCTGCAACAAAAATATTGTAATTTAGGTGTTATTAGTATTTCAAAATGTTATTATTAAAGACGCGTATTTGGAGCATTTTAATTAGAATAAATAGTCGTTCAAATTTATACTTGATCACTCGCAAGTGCGATTGAGTGGTTTGTTTATTTCGTTTAAAGCACATTAACTCCGTTCGCGTATTAAAGCGCAGAATCTATTATAGATAATAGTGTAAGCATTTTTCAAACAAAATGTTAATTTAATCTTAAAGCAAGCTAAAACCAAATAAATACCAGTTATTACTGTCTAGAATAAAAATAATTTTAAAGAGTTTGCTTTTATATGAAAGCAATTCAAGTATGGAGCAAGTATGCTCCATGCTTTAATTTATTTTCATATTTTATTTATTGACATGCCCGCCTAAGTTTTTGTATCATTAAATAATATTTAAAAATTGATAGTACATTGAACCTCATAATTAATTAAAAATTGAAAAAGAATATAGTCATTTTAATATTTATAAATAAAAGATAAAATTTAAAAAATGCTACAAAGATATTTTTTTATAGATAGTCTATAAAATTTATAAAGTGAAAATCAGTCGGAAGATTCTTATATTATAAAATTTTGATTTTAATCACCTTGTTTTCCATTTCTGCCAAGAATACTTGCAATATTTACAATAGACCCTGGAAGCTTTTCTTTGACAAGAGCTTTGGCGAAAATCTGCATCACTAAAAATGTGCCCTGAAAATATTTTTAACTTTAAATTCAGAAATATGTATTTTAACTAGATATTACAAAATGGCACATCCAGTGAGCTACTGAGTGGGTTATTTCAATCCTGAATATTCAGAGGTCGACAATTTGTCAAGTCAGAAGAGTCAAATTTGTCATGGAAACAAGATAATAAAGGTACCAGAGGGCCGCATAAATACATGTAAAAGGATGACGGTTTTTAAGGGGAAAAAATGCGTGATATTTTATTTTAAAAAAATGTTAATACAGTGTCCATGCTTTGTTTTTGATAGCTGTATTATATTTAACAAATAGCTAGTCATTTTTAATTGAATATATGATATCATTTTCAAATAAAACATAGTTATAAATAATAAATAAACAGTTTTTCTTGATAAATTCATAACTATAAAAATATTAAGTGCATATATATAAATAAAATCATTAATATTATAGATTTTTGTTTATAATTAAATAAATGAAGCAGTAAAACAGACAATGTAAAGAACTATTCATACTTAGATAGACAAGGTTTGAACATGTCCTTATGTGCAATAATTATTATACAAGAACAATTTTTTTATTAACAACAGAATAATACGGTGAAAAAATAGCAATGTATTTTAGTTCTACAAAATTATTTTTAACAAATATAGTTGATAGCTATTTCGGCTCACGCCAATAGTTCTGACGATGGCGTGAGCCGAAATAGCTATCAACTATATTTGTTAAAAATAATTTTGTAGAACTAAAATACATTGCTATTTTTTCACCGTGTTATAATGGAGTTCTACCAAGTGAATGCCAATTCAATCAACAACAGAATATTTTTGTCATTTTGTTCTGTAGTTTTTACAGACAGAAGTATATCAGTCAACAAGATTAATTAGGAATGCTTTTCAATATCGAGTATACTTTGTTCCGTGCCAAGTCATACCGAATAAATTCTTTGTGATAAACTATCCGTGCCACCATCATTATGGTCTGCCGGCCTTTAGTCACTATGGTATCGCCAACACCGCGTTTGCCAAAACGCTGTGTTGTAGTGCGTATGGTTCTTACGTTTTATAAATAAAAACAAATTAGTTTTCAGCGACTAGCCTGTAGTGGATACAAAGTAAACATTTTTTTTCCAAATAATATGTCGATGGCACATCGCACATTTTTGTTACGTGTGTTTTGATTATGCATTTTGAGTTTATTACCAACAACACATTGCATTTAGTAAATTTTAGTTAAAATCGCGCTACACATTAACTGAACCATCAACGTAATATAATATATTTCAAGCATTTTTTACCTTCAGATTCACAGCCATTACGTCATCATAGTCTTTCTCCAGTACATTTAGGAAATCATTGCTCCTTAATATTCCTGCGGCATTAATTATAATTGTAGGTGGCTTATTATATTTTTCTAGGATAGCATCAAGTGCTCTAGAGACGGATTGTGAATTAGTGACGTCACAACGCAGACCAAAATTATCTAAAAAGCAGTATCAAAAGATTTCAATTATCTTTTAAGCGTGTACATAAAACTATACATACATTTCACCGGTAACAATAAACAGAAACAAGAAAATTATTTTTCATAATAAGTTAATTAGTTTTACCATCTTGATTCTCCAATGAATGTAATGTTTCGTTAACACCATCAATATTTGTATCAAGACCAACAACAATGGCACCCTCTCTAGACAAAGTTTCACAGATTGCTCTTCCGATACCCGAAGCGGCACCTATGTAGTTGAAAAAAAGAATCTTAATAATCTTCAATAATTAACCAAAATAATAGTGAGAACCATAAACAAAACATCTATTCTGCCCTTGCAGCGTTGGTAGAAAACGTTTTTTTGTTCCGAACAACAAAAATTCAGAACAACAAATGAGGACTTTGGTGGATTTTAACATTTCAAATGTATTATCTTTTGCTGATAATCTTTTGCAGACAGACATATGTATACAATGACATGACACGTTTTGAATAAAAAGCATTGTAAATACCTATTTAAATAGCTCGGATACATGAACTGAAAATATTTGATCAGTTATATAAAATAACCTGACGTTTATTTTGTCTCGCCAAACTACAGTTATTTCACTTATTATCCAAAATAACCTGATTAATCTCGGTTTATAGTATTCGGCAAAAAATGATTCCATTTTTTCTTTATAATATATTGTAGTATGAAGAAACATTATATCTAATAACAAGATTTCTTTTATCTTTATACAGTATTTAATATTCAAAAATATGTCAAAGACCTTTTTTTTTACATGAATTTCCTAAAAATTTTATTATACTCATAATTCAACTTAATCCTGTATTGATTCAATATTTGATATAAATTTCTTTATCTTTGATCAATAAATAGCCACAACAAAGTTTATTTTTCAACGAACTTATTATAAATCGGAATATAAAATTTTTATTTCAATTGAACAATGAATGAAACATGGTCGTCCATAAAATTCCTTAATCTCATACTAAATTCAAAAACGTTACTAGTTGAAGTTGTAAAAATATTTTTTTATTATAAAATTTTTCATTAAAAATATGTGACAATTATTTTTGATATAATAAGTGGTATCATGCAACATACCTGTCACAACAGCTAGCTTGTCTGCAACAATTCCACCGTTTGAAGTCATTTTTTTTAATTATAATTATATAAAAAATATACTGTAGATGTTTTCTAGACAAAAATCTTAATGAAATTGAATCAAAAGAGCATTGAGATTGCATTTATACACGAATTATAATATAAACCCTTTATCTGTCTATTAACAAAAACATACGATTTTTACTACGTTTGCTACATATTTTTGTATTAATTAATATGACGGCATGCTTGCGTAGCAAAATTCTTTTTTTTTTTTAATTGAAATCCATAAAAATTGATTTGCATACTTTAAACAAAAAAAATCAATTAATAACATTGGGTTTATTTTTTTTTATTATTTCAGAAAAGAACCTTACACACGTTAATTTTTATGTAATCATTTTTCGAACAAAGCTTTTTTACAGCATTGTTGTGATTTATAAAAATGTTTTTGGTAGATTTTTAATTAAATCATTTAAAAATCTCATATTATTACAACTACAGGGGAATTTTCTTACTGGAACACCGCGTAAAACAATGTTCAAAGTAACTGGCTTGGGGCAGAACTGATTACTTAGTTTTAAATATATATTTCCTTGTTGAATACATCCAGAATGAATGTAATATTTGAGAACATTTTATGCATTTTGTTTAATTTTCGAACAGATTTTTTTCCGAGTCATACTCACATTTAATGTCGCTATCGCATAAAATGAAACTACTTTATTTTTGCTCACATAGTGCAGAATAATAGTAAATATTAAATATTATTTGTATTTATGAAATGTAGAAAGAAACAAATGTTTCTGTATTGCTGTTTCGAATGTACATGAGTGGATTGAAACTGTATACAAACTGATCCCTAGTCCATCGGTCTCCAACAGGAATAGATAACGTTCATCAATTGGGTATTGATTGCACGCTTTCTATTATACTATCCAATAAAAATGACTGAAAAGTTTTGTTTCTTTCTTACCAAATGCATTTTCCCATTATATTTCATATTTTCAGTAAACAAATGATGAAAATAAACACAGTATTTTCCTAAAGTTATAACGAAATTTAGGGTAATTTTACCTTAATGATTCCAGATAATTTTCAATACGTTTGATTTTACCAAAACTACTGAAGTAATTTTGAAATATTTTTTATACAGTTCAGTCGGGAACAGGTTTATATTGCTCAAATGAGATTTTATCAGAAAACAATGATTTCGATAAGATGCAAATTTTCTGAGAAAGAATGTAAGTACAACTTTTCTAGACTGCATTTCATTAATACTTTTAAGTCAAGTAAATATTGTCTTGTCTTAGTTTTATTTCTTTATCTAATAGAATAAATATTCATTCATTTACACTCAACGTTTATAACATAAAAAGACAGAGACAGAGAAGCAATGAAGTAAATAAAGTGGTGGTATTTGTAAGAATCGGATTAATCGGAAGTAATGAGTAAATATATAAAATGGGCCTACTTTCTATACTCATTATTACAGGAATATGCATGAAGTTTGATGTAAATGAAGACATTTTTTTTAATTAACATTGTTGCTAACTATACTATAGCAAAAATATTAACCGAACACGTCATTACGCTTGTTTTGCATTTATGTTTTTTATGAATTAAAATTCTATAAAGACGATCATTTTTAAATTGTTAATTGTCACTTTTTGGAGGAAGGAAAATATAATCCAAATATTCCAAATAAGAGGTAAGGTAACGCCAGTAAAATTTTTCTAAAAAAATATTAAAGCTAAAGCTATCCAGTTAATCAGATGTCGTGTAACAGAAACAACATTCAATAATTGCTTTTTTTATGTTAAGCAAGGATGGTCAACACATATTCAACTGAAACTATAATATAAAAAATCAAACTATGCTTAATTTGGAAGGTTCAAGTCTTCGTTCTCAATAAAAAAATGTGTGTTTTTATAATAAATTTATTTTATAAATTATATAATTGTAGAAATCATCCAATAAAGTTGTCATTCAAAACATAAATAAACTTATTTACAGCGTTAGTAAGCTGGGCAAAGAGTTCACATATTTATTTTATACAATAGGTATATAAATCTATTATAAATCTTTACCTTGTTACATTCTTTATTTAAACTATACCATAATATTTGCAAATCCCGGCCAACTATTCTAAATCATTTACAACCAAATTATACTATTTAGATATTTCTTATAAATACATGAAATAATAATGAATAATTTTATATGTTTTGAAACCATAGAATATTCTTTATCAATTATTTGGACTAGATACTTGTCGCACAGTATGCATGTAAATTTTTTATGCGATTTTTGATATATTTTTTTTTTTGATGCAACAGAATACTGTTTTTATATGTTTTTAGTATATTTGTAAATATTATACAGAATAAATTTTCGGAATTTATCAGAAGTTAATAATAAATTATCATTATGCTATTTTCATATACTGTGTTAAATTTTATAAGACTGGTCTTGATTATATTATTCAATATAAGGCATTTTAAGAAAATGATCAAGCGAGGCACAATATTTACTATCAAATATACGTATTCAAATATATAATATTTTCTTTAACAGGAAGTATTTATAACTAAAACACACATTCTCTCACTGATATCACACTGAAAAAAAAATAAGATTCAAAAAGGTCAACAATCATAAAATAAGCATAGAAGTAATAAACCATTCTCTAAAGTACTATTATTTAATATTATTGCATATCATAATCAGAGCGATAATTTGCAATTAATTGTAGCCTACATGCGATTGACCAATGCTCCGTTCGTTACGAAAAACATTATTGATTTACTAATTATAAATGTATGAGTATTGTTTCATAATACAATTGAATTAGTATACATTACATTCAGCTGAGTAGTTGTGTAATAAAAAAAATGTTACTTTGTGTAGAATAAAAAAAAAACACAAAAGGAAGCCCTGTTCATGGTATATCAAAACAGTCGTCGAGCTTTATCATTTTTCACTTGTTCACAATTATGCATAATATGAAAAAAAATACTCCCATTTCCTGACTTTCTTTTTGCACAGCATTTAATAATTTTTGAAAAACCTTATTACCACTGTGTTAATAAAATATTTGCAAATAAATAAATGTATATTTTTGAATATTAACATCTTTATAGTGCATGAATATTTGTGTTTTGGAAGTCGAGCTAAATTTGTTTCACGGTATATTTCAAATTATAGCTCTACATTTCAAAAAAAATTGACACCAAAATTAAGAGCCAATGCGCTTATATTTTAAAAGTGAAAAATCATACGAGATTAACTCGATGAGAATTTTTGTAAGCCTCTCGAGATCAACTAGAGGAGAAGACTTTTCTTTAACACCCATGATCAAGATCAGATGAATTACAAGTTTAATTGTAATCCATCTAAAATTTTCAATTACCTTACCAGGACTGCCACCCAGAGCTACCTGGTAGCTACGGCAAAATTATTACCACTGTACTACAGATTTCGGTTGTTATTGAATCACTTTGTAATTTTCTTTATTCAATGTATATTTTTTCGCTTTCTATTTGTACTGTTGTTTCCGGAACTTTTGTACTCTGCAAAAAGAGAATCACAGAAAACTGAAGTAGTGAAGAAAAAAATATTGTTCATCGAATACGTAACCCTTAATACGGAATTCTTTAAGACTTTGTGCAATTTAATTTTGTACACAAAAAGGATAAAGCAAAACCAATTGGTCAACAATATTATAGTTATTTCAGTCATTTTTTTAAAGGGTTCAAACAGCAACAGGTGCGTTGTTTTCGTGCGTCTTTGATCCACCATGAACAGCTGGTACTTCAACAGGAGCAGGAGTAACCGGAGCTAAGCTTCCGTCTTCTTCAGACACTCTTAATCCAATAGTTGCTCCGATCTTAGCACTTGCTTGTCTGAACGAGTCGGATAACTTAACTTGCACAACGTTAATACACATGGAAGTTAATGCCATTCCAAATACCAGATAAATAATACTTCCCATCATATACATCGGGTGATTAGGAACGAAATCTCCAAAACCAATAGTTGACATGGATATAAAGACAAAATAAAAAGATTCGAAGAAACCCCAATCTTCCCAGACAACATAAATGGATGCTCCGAGGAAAATGTAAATGATTAAGCAGGTGATTGCCACCGAAATCGGCAAATTAAATTCGTCGTCTATCTCAAATACAGACGGGGCTGGTGTCTGCGGATCCATGTCGATAACGCCATCTTCTGTTGTTTCCCGCTTAAATGATGGAGGGACGTTAAGTAATCCAGAACTCGGTGTTTGAGGCTTGGGAGAGATAGGCTTTGGCGGTAATTTAGGCGGAGGTTCATCTAATCCTTCTGGATCATCAAGATTGTATTGAGAAGGTCTTCGAAAAGTAGATGCTGCTTCGTATACCATGTTTAATCCTTTCATCACTTCCTGCAATACAATACATATATCAATTGTAATGTTTGAACTATCATTTCAAGATGAAGGAATGGTATATAAATAAATAAAGAAATGTTCAGTACTGTTCCTTTATTTTTATAATAGCAATGATTTGCTCATCATTTTTTATTTATTTGATGACTGTAAGTACTTGATAAATACATCGCGTTTATTTAAACCGTTTAATTAAAGCTAGTTTTTAGAGGCTGGATTTTTAGTCAATTGGCTTCACTTATAGTATTCTTATTACACAGAGCTTCCAAACATTATTTTTGGATTTGCGAACAAAGGCATACATAATTGCGATTTTTAATAAAGAAAATTAAAAATAATGTTTGGTGAGACGGATTTCCTAACGGTTCGCCTATTGCCATTTTTCAAAGGCTAGAACTTTATAGAATTTACGTAGTATACGCTCAATACCGTTAAGCTGAGGGGCAGAATTTTTTGTGTAGCCTTGACTAATCTCTCTTTCATTTTTGTTACTTTTATTGAAATAATTACCATGATGTGTCAGAAATATCCTTTGCTATTATTATAAGAGTACGTGAGCAGGATTCAACAAGCATGAAAGGCGTTATAAAATCATCAAATAGTCTTGGTTGTATCATATGACACCATTAAATTTCCGACATTATGTTTGATTGTTTAAATTGGTCACATGATGTTTTACATAGCATTAACATGAATCATAAAAACCAATAAAGTAAAAGAATATGTAGCATATGATCAGTTAAATTATTTTTTATTAAATGTCTAGGTTTCCAAAAGGACTGTATTAGATTTTAAAAAATGCAATGCAAAATAATGAAAATGAAAATACGACAAATTACCTGAACTTGAACAGTTTTTCTAACTTTTCGACAGCTACCGGTGTAATATAATCTTCTTACAAATGCCCACAAAAACTTGATGCATCTTGTGAATAGTTTTCCGAAATCAGCCAACAATATAAGAAATAGAGGGATGCCGAAAATTGCATATACTATTGTTATTGCACGACCAGTGGTTGTTGATGGAGCAATGTGGCCATATCCTGAAATAACACAAAAGGAATGTGGATGTTAATAAAGTATATCATAAACACAAAAATTTAATGACGAAAATCTTTGTAAAAATAAAGAAATATCCGTATAAATTTATCGAATAAAACAACAAAAAAAAAAAAAATACGATTTAATCGTTTTATGAGTTCTCCGATAGGTACAAATTATATATGCAGTTTCAATTACATTAATCCAAATAGACTGAATACACATCCATGCTAAAATAATAAATTGCAATTGTCATGCCGAAAATATCTAACCTAATGTAAACCTTACCAATGGTTGTAACAACGGTCAAGCAGTATACAACAGAATTCATAAAAGACCAGGATTTCTGTCCACTATAAGAATGCACGCCTGCTTCGTGAGCAGTATGGAGCTGTGACTCGAATTCCCATAGCTTTTTCCGAGCCATAGACTTCCAGTCATCTTCCCTCATATTATGACTACCTTGCCAAAGAGAATCGATAAAATCTCTTTTTACTCGTCTGACACCACACTTGTAAAAGTTTTCAAATGCTCCTTCTGTGTATCGAAAAACAAATCCTCCTACACCACAAAATATTAACATTATAATAAGGTCGTTGAAGCACCTATTTCGTAATGCCTTAATTTTATCATAATCTGCTTTTTGATCTACTATAAATACTTTCCAAACTCTTCTAGCATTCCTGAACATGATTCTCATAGAAGACATTTTTGTCTCTGCCTCTGCAATGGCCATTTCATCCTCAGGTTGAACAAAAGGGGGTTTCTCAGCTTTATTTTCTTTTGTTTTAACTGTTTCTTTCTCTTTCTGCAAAAGAGCTAATTTTCTTGCTAATTCAGCACTTCGCTTAGTTATATCAAAGTCAGACTCATCTTCACTATTTGAAGAAGAATAACACGAACTTGTGATTTCAGATTGACTGGCATCTATATATCCTGAGCTTCGGCGACTTCTTTCAATTTCCATACTCTTACGCTGAGCTTTTTGAAAGCTTTCCATCATTTCTTCTTGACTTAGTATCTCAATCTTTTTTGGAGAAGTGATTTTTAAGCCTTTCTTTGGCGTGGATGGAGTTTTATTGGGAGTCATAAGCTGTCGACTTTTATCAGCATGTGTGTAATCTGCACTGCTTAATTTCAAGTCTTCGTCTGGAATAGATATACTTCTACGCCTGGCTTTTTGGAGAAGATCGATAATTTCTGAAGTTGTTTGAGTTAACTCTATACCAGTCACATCTAGTGGTTGATCTGCTCTGGTAGCTGACTGTGATCTCTTCGCTGTCGGAGATCTTTCTCTTACACTTCTTTTAATAGCTGCTATTGTCCGTCTTCTTTCTTTCGGCTTTGGTGGTTTTACAGGTTGTTGTTCTACTTTACGTCTATTTTGATCATCGCTCATTTCACTTTCACTCGTTCGACCCTAAAACGCATACACACATTATAGTTGCACTCTTTATAATATCACACATCTAGAAGTATAACTATTATCATCGGGATTTACCTGACTTCTGGTTCCAGATTTGCTTCTTTTTGGCTTTATAGGAGGAGCGTTAGAGGGGTCAGGTTTTTGGATATGTGCTGTGTTTGTACTCATGTTACCAGCATTTGGGCTTACAGAAGTTATTTTTTGACTAGGGTCTTGGGGTCGATTAACGATTGAAGTGTTAATATTAGCAGAACCTTTCAGGCTTGACTGTTTTGGCTTCACTGTGACTGGGTTTTGTTTAATCGATGGAGATTTTGGTAGGTTAGTATCTTGCTTAACATTTTTCTCTGTTGAAACCGGTTGTTCTGTCTTACGAGGACTAGGTGGGGTCGAAAGTTGGAACGGAGATGATTGTCGTCCAGGTGTTGTAGGGCTTGGTGGGACAATAAGTGAATCTTTTCTCGTAAGTCCTTCATCTCGTACAAGTGAGCTTTTTCTACTATTGGAGTTAATTATGTCATCTTTGGGTGTTATAGCATATGTGGGGACAGTCGAAAGTAATTTATTTCCCGGATCGATAAAACTTCCTTTTCTCTGAAGTCTAGCTATGTCTTCTTTTGATGGAAGAGCAAAAGGTGAAATACTTCTGCGACGTCTTTCTTTTGCATCTTCGATTTGTTGTTCTCTTATAGCATCAATGTCAATATCGTCATCATCTCTATCATTATTTTTCTCTTGAAGCTTTCTTCGCATTTCTGCATAAATATCATCCGCTTCTTTTTCAGTTGGATTCTTAGCAGACCTAGAATCTTCTTCGTCTGTGGTAGTGGTATCTTCGTGAGTGACTGAAGACTTGCTGGGCTCTGGAGTTTTTTCTCTTGTTCTTACGCCCTGAGCACGATTTTTTGTCATCAGTCGGCGCTTTCTGGCCATCGATGCACTGTGAGTTTGTTCATCCGTGACAATTCTTTCCGCAGCTTCTTTTGCTTCATTTTGAGAAAATGAAGGGACTCTGACAGCAACGGCAGTTTGAGTTTCAGATTCGGCCTTAAAACTGTTAACTTTTTTGATCGATGTTGAAGGCTTCTTAGATTCTGATTTGCCCTCCATTTTGTTTTAATTAAAGTAATTTTATTGATTGTGTGTTTTGCCTGAAACAAAATATTGAAAATAAACCAATTAATTTAATCTTAATTCTATAATCAATAAACAAAATCACATTTTTCTTATTCTTATTTGAAATAAGAGTTTTACATTAACGGTTTTAAATTCACTTATGATTAGTTTTTTTATTAAAAAATAACAAAAATATAATTATTGTATATTGAATATAAATAGCTGAATTGTTTATAAACAAAAACATTTGGAATATGCAATTTAAATTTAGTTGTCTCAACTTATTAATAATAAAATGAAACTAAATAAATATGCATTTTTAAAATACACCTGATGTATTGTATATAACTATATTCGCCGACATGAAGATTTGAACAGTTTGAAATTAATTGAATATTTTTTTATGAAAAGAACATATTCACTTACCTTTAAATCCTACATCAAGAAAAGCTCTCACATAAAGTTCACACGCACTTGCTAGCCAATTTTTAAGATTTAAATATAGACACATTAAATAAAATGTACTCTTAAGCTCGTTGTCCAGTTGTCAATAGATCACAACACTCTTATTATGTATCTTTGTTTAAAAACCACAATACAAAAAAAGAGAATATTCGCAAAGGTATGATTAGCACTTTCGTTTGTTCGTTTGATCGTTTTGCATGAAGCTTTTTCGAGTTTGTTTTGGGTGATTATGTTTTTACGAAAGTTCTGGCACTGATTTGCATGCGATCCGGGCGCCTCTTGCGGGCGGTGCATGAAACTGTGCCAAGTTAATTTAAGCCCATGCTTGCTGCGACCATTTTTTCACACCAAACATAAATCCATACACATATAATTACTTTTTTTTCTTTTATCATTGACTAAGAAACTACACGTTAGATTTAAATAAAAGTAAACATCATTTTATAAAATTATAAATGAAGTATTCTTTTGCGTTTTTGGCCAATTTTTCATTTTATACTGGGTAGTAAATAAGTTTTAATTTTTCCTTAATTGGAAAACGCATTGAAATACACAGTTTATAACCTTTTACCGATTTCACACACCAAGTAAAAATAATGTATATTAAAGCTATTTATAATATATATACAAACATATAAATTAATGTATATGTGTCTGTTCTTTTTGCATTGCTATACAATTCATCTGATCGACACGACACTTTAAAACTTTCTTGAATACACTCTCGCAAATGTTTTGGCATACCACCTTCCCAACGACTCTCCAAAAATCGAAATGGAACTTGACGAATTTCTTCAGTACACTCCCACGAAGGTTTCTGGCATACCAGAAAATCGATGTATAATCAAATCTATATTGTTATTTTTAACAATTTTTAGCACTACTAACAGTTAAATTGTTTGTAATCATAAGGAATTTTCTTATTCTGAGATCACACCAACGAGCAACGGGTAAGATAGTATAAAATAAATTTTAATAAACAAATTATAAAAATGATCAATCAAACTTCATCATAATATGATGCTTTTGAAATAATGAGAAATTTTATGAACAAATATTAGTTAATTTCGTCTGACTTAGCCCTAAAGAAACGTAAGCACATTGAACCAAGGAAATGAAATCCTACCTAATATATACAAATATATTCGTAGTATTTTTTACTAGTATATTGCTTTTGTAATACTTTTTATGAAAAAATGATACATTTTGATAAAAATGTGAAATTCGGTTTTTTTTATATCTGACTATTTTGTTGTTTTCATTTCTGAATACTAAATTTTGCTTAATATTCGCCATTTCCACAGTGGTATCATTAATATTCATGGAAAAGCGCTTTAAGAATATCTGACTTGTAGATCAATTCTTTAAATTAAAACACTTTCAGTAAATAAATTATACAAATGAATGTTGCTTGAATAAGAGTGATAATTTAAATTTAATTGATAAATAAAGAGAGAAAATTTTTTTAACATTAAATACGCTTATTATAAATAATGTTTCTACAAAATAATAAACGACTGATTGAAACACTGAGGCGACGAAAAATAAATGAATTCAATAACAGTTTTCAGATTACTGCTAGGATATCTATTTCCGACTAACGTAACGGTTGGTTTATTTGCACTTAATAATAACAGATATTTTTATTTGAATCACTTCTAATCCCCACTGGAAAATTATTATATATATAAAAATATATATATTTATCCAATTTTATAAGTACCTAATAATTTTAGTTTTAATACAGTGAAATGACTGGTTACCCGACAATCCGACAATAGCGGGGGAGGCTACTATTTATAATATCATCCGCTGAAAATTATTTTTCAGGATAACATTTTTAAGAAATACGTCAGATTTGCATCTATCTACAATATACGAAAAAGTATTATTTACGTACCTACGCAGAAGAAAATAATACGCTTGCCATAAAACAGTTTTATAAGAAGCAGTTCGTGCGTTATATTCTGAATTTGAAATTTAGCTCTCAAAATAAAACAAATTCCCGCAGCTAGTAGACGGCATGTGAAGATAAGCTAATAATTATGCAAAAATATTACTGACAATTTCACTATTCTGCCTTTATTTTTTTGGGTTTTAATAATACTCATTACATATTTTCTCATATTATAAATGCACTTAATACTTTGGTTTTCTTTATTTATTGACTCATTTTATAAATCAACTCAAAATGTATTCTATTATTTCTGTGTGCGTCCTGTGGCACAAATGTGCTTAATATTTACAAATCAGTTATTCAATGAAATAAATATACGCTAATTTTTGTTATAATGCCGCAGCATATTGTAATTCTTTATTATTTTCATGATATAATCGCTTGAATCTACAATTCATAATAACTTTACATTTCTTGTAGATGTCTATAGAACGTCTTATGCTGTATATGATTTTTTTACGAATAGTGTAATAATTAATATTTAAAATGCTCCTGATAAGCCAGATTTATTCTGATTTATTTGATGATGTAAGTCTTAAACTGTTTTTATTATTTATGCGCAAATAGCAAGTCTTTTTTTTTCAAGCAAACAATGGACCACATTGGGTTATCAATAATCAAATATTTTATTATATCAACCATTGTTAAGTGAGCGATTGTATAGTTTTATGGTTATATATTAAAATCAACTAATTTATTTGAAAATACATGCAGTTAGATAAAAAATACGGCTTAATAATAAACATCAACTTGTACTGCTTCTTCATTCTTAGTTTTATTTTTGGCAATGTACCTAAAGTTTTCATTTTACACAAGACAGTGAACCGGGTGAGTTTTTTTTTTTTTTGACTGGCTGAATGTAAAGACGTTGTCAACACAAATGTCACCTAATTGGTGTCGCTGTTCACGTTTATGTTTAATATAAAAACATTTATTAAGCTTGAAACAGTGCACTATTTGATACAACTTTTTTTCTCATTCATTTGGAATATCCAAACGTATTTGGAAAAAGTTTTTTTGATTGAATTAATGCTGAAATTCACGACTCAAAGTCAAATTGATACTTGGTTTACAATATGTTTTAAAGTAGTTGAGATAGACTGTAAGTAGAAGAGTAGAAGAAATAATCACTTCATCTATGCTAGTATAACATACCCCTCCGTGCTCCCAGCGATAAGTTTATTACTGATCCTTTTCTAGCGTAATTATTTTGTCACTGACCCTTTACGAAAACGAAATTCAGAGTGTGCTATCATAAATATTAAATTACATACGTGAGCAAGTCACTAGAATGATTCAATTACTATGAAGTTGATACCTTGATGTTCATGATTGATTTGTTTCGTGCTGTCATTTAAAATGACATTTTAATTGGTGTACAGTGAATTCTTATCTCTCAAGAATATTATTGGCTTATTGACGACAACACTGCATAAAATAAATTTAATGCTAAGATGTTAATGACAGCCATAATTATACGTCGAGATTTTAAAAACAGCTTGAGAGTTATAATGTTTTTTTTAATCAGCGTCGTCATATAAAACAATTACATTTATTTAAATTGTTATTGGCGTAAAAATATTTCAAATGACGTTTCCAAAAAGAAATAACATTTTTTTTTATTTTTATAAATACACAATTATAGTCAATCTTTGTTTTATCCGTAATAGTTTAATCATATAAAATCGAACAAATAACATGTCATAATTTCAGTAGAAAAAGTTCGACTCAATAACAATAAAGCTTTCTTGCAAAGCGAAACCGGTTCTCATATTTTTTATTTGATTAAAAATACGTTTGTATAAATGAACATAAAAAAGCTTGGACTGTATTATCCGTGTAAGCCGTGTTGTAATACTATATATATATATATCTATTACACATCCTTTATAAAGTAATTCCCCGAAAATCTTGTGTGCGGCAAAGGTAATCGATCTATTGTACATATATCGATTACAAAATATTTTTAGCACATAAATACATATTATGTTCAGTTTATGGAGTTTACTTACCCCCTTCCCTCCACTGTCAATTTTTGTAGATGAATGATAATATTAAAAACAATTCATTTCGTTGTAAGATGTTAGCTCTCAATAAACAAGATTAATTCTCATTTTTTTGTGTTTCGCCTCAGTCAAAAAGGATACGTAACCCTTATTTTGTATGGGCTTTAAGTGCTGGCTAGCACCCTGTTTCTTTTCTGCAAAACATATCTGCCATGTTAATCAGATTTTCCTGGTACTTTTAAAGTTTTTCTAAAGTAAAACTAATGCGCATTTACTTTATAGATATTCCCGTGTTATTATAGCTTTTTAACTCTTCAAGGTAACAGAAAATTATCACATTAGATAATTTAAGAAGTCCTAGACCCTAATGTAGCTCCAAAACGCCCGTGAAATTGTATTAAATTATTACAAAATATTAGAACACTTCAATGTTAACGATTTTGAAATACTGATACATAAACTTAAAATTGTTTTTTAACAAACTTGCCGCGTCTTCTTAAGTGATTTCGCGAATGTAAAAAATAGAAACTGAAAAGTCTCTCCGGGAAAAGCTTTCCACGAATACACCAAATGGGTCATTTCAAAGACAAAATAAATATTCTGACATCTCAATAACATTACTTAAAAATATATATTTAAAAAAATATTTTAATTATTTAAAGTATCGAAATTTTCTCTCACAAAATACATTATAACTAAATGCGCAGTATAAATAAATACTTCATTCAATTAACATGTCGAGAATATTTATGGAAGAATACTTGTTAAATAAAAAAATAAATAAAACTATTTCTACATCTTACCATGTTTGTTGACAGATAAGAATAAAGCATATCTACAGTTTAATCTATTTTAATTAACTTAATTACCTTTTTAGAATAGGCATACAGAGATAATGCTACAAATATTTTTTAAATGTTAGTTATTTTAAAAAGCGGTATTCATAAGAAATTCGTTTTTCTTAAATCAAATTCAAGTAGGTGATGAAGTTCGTTGAATGGCTAAATTTCTCACAGATGACATTATATATTTCGGTGTTACCAAAGAGGTATACTGAACCACGCTTCCAAAGTAATATGATTTTTTTAACGGAAAAATATTATTTAAACTGAAATACACGTGCAATACACCCTCAAAGACCGATGAGTCGGAAGAAGCTTGATTTTCTTCAACAAGCGCTATTTTCAATTACAAAAACAATGTTCTAAATTTAAAAATGTCTAATGTTCATTAAAATAATTAAATGAAATATGTACTGAGCTAATAAATTTGTTTTTAAAAATAATATATATGAAATTCTTTTCCCGACTATCGTAAATAATTGAAAAAATTTTATTTAATTGATCGCAACGCAAATTGCAGATGTTGTACAGAAAACTGTTTTGCCGTACTGAATAAAAATTAAGTCACCGTCACTCTTCAAAGCTGGCGCTAATACCAAACAAAAAAAGCGTATTTATTCTCAATGTTAGGTGATTAACAAAAATATTCAAAAACTGTTAATTATAAGCACGTATATCGTATTTACCGTAATCAAATAGATTATCTTTATTTAGTTTTTGAAAACTGATTTTTGTCTGATGAAAGTGTACGTTATTTCGATAAGTTAACCGTTCTGGCAACTCTTCGTATTTCTTATGATATGGTAAGTTGAAAACAGTCATTTTGTCAGGTGCACATTTATCAAGCTATTTTCGTCGTTTATGCTGTAGGACATCTCTTGGAAATTCCCGAATCGTGTAAATAGGTTCTAAGATAATAATCATTAATCAACGTAGGTATCATCAAAGCGAATCGTTGAGGATGAACATTTTATAGTGCAGTAATTAAAAATGGTTTGAAATTTATTATATAATATGTAGGTCTTTTTTTTGACATTAAAACCAATGGGAATAAAATCAACGTTCATAATATTTTTTTACTTTCTTTATAAAATGGACTTTTTTTATTGAATATTTGAATGAAAAAATGGAAATGCTGATCACGTATAAAATAAATATTTATAATGTATCTATCATTAAAAATAAATTAATCTCTGAAATTTAAAAAAAAAAAGAATATCTACCTGCTTCTAATCGTTAAATTTAACAAACATAAAAAATCTTATATTTACAGTCTTATAAAGTATTATCTAAATTTTCAAAAAAAAACTTGTCACATTTACTTTGTTATTTTAAAATTTAATTAATATCTTAGAAAATGTACAATTTTTTTATCTACCAACAGTAGATAAAATATTTTCGACAGTGGTACTATTTTTACGACAAACAATAAATTCACATTTAAAACAATGGCGAAAATGAATTGATGTCTTATATCTACTATCTTATATCGATACCTTATACCTTACATCTCTTTTAGTAAGGAGTGTGTTCAATTAATGATATTTAATAGCACATTTAATGTTACCTGTTATGGAGATAGAAAAAAAAAATCAGTCTCTTTCGTATTGATTTTATCCACACTTGAGTTACAATTTTTTTATATTTTGGATAAGACAAATGCTTGTCTTAAATAATATTATCTTTAAAAAAGTATATATGAACAGCACACAAGTCAGCAATTAATACTCACCGATAGTGGTGTAAATTGTACCGCAGTAGAAAACAGCATTCCAAAACGACCAAACTTTTTTTCCATCATCTGTTGCTCCCTGTTTTAACCACTGTTTGAGTTGTTCTTCGAATTTATCCATATTTATTTTCGCTCTGCCTCTCCATAACTCAGGATCCTGAATAAATCAAAAAAATGGAATGCATTTTAAATTAAGCGCAACCAACGCTATCATGTCTTGGTAAATTTTAAGCTGTGAAATATTAGTCTACATCCAAAGCTACAATTATCTGTAACGTTTGCTTGAGATGTTATTTTTTCTACGTGACAATAGATCGGTGAAGAATCAATAACTAAAATTCCATATTATTTTCAAATCATTTCCAAAACAATTTCGTTGCATAAAAACCCAAAACCCAGGTGACTTTATTGTAAAGATTGCATAACTTCTAATACGCTAGAATTGTTTTTTAGCTGGTTCCAAGTTTTCTCAAATCGTCGATGGAATTAATCTCAACATCTATACATTTTTTTATTCGTCTGTTATACAGAATTTTAAGTTATTATGTATGTGTTTTTTAATTGTTTAATATACGACTGTATTTGTTTTTGACAAAATCATGTAAAATTGTGGTGTTTTGTAATTTATTGTACCTCCAATAGCGCTGCGTTTTTACTCATCAGTCTTAACTCTTCAAAGAATTCATTCTTTCTCTGGCGGATATCTGTTTTCAGGATAGTTTCGTGTCTTCCTGTAAAAAAAGCATATTTATAAAAAAAAAAAAAATTTTACATATAAAATCGTCTATATTCTTGAAATTTTTTTGTGAATAATTATTAAATTATATGGGTAAGTATTTATAAAAATAAAATTTAAAATATTTTTGAAGCGAGCTTTAATTGTAAAAAAATTATAGAACATTCAATGTATTTGATATTTCTTATTGCAATCGTAATGTTTTAGAATAGTCTTTTGGGAAAGCTTAAGATGTGTAAAAAATTGTTAGGTATGTCTCATTTTACTTTTTATATGTGTAAGATTAATAGCCGAAATAATAAGGTTCATAATCATCTCAAGTGTAGCTATTTTGGCAGTCTTCGAAAAAAATAGTGGGGTCATATAACATCATTTATCAACATTAACGATATAAAAAATGATGGTTGTACGAATTGCTATTTATTGAAAAGTTTTAATTTCCGACAAGCTGTAATTGTTGATTGTTAACAGATATTTCCGAAATCCGGATGTATCCGTATGTAATTAAATCACAAGATTAGTAATAATAAGATGTATCCATATGTAATTAAATCACAAGATTAAACGTAATTTGATAATGTATTGAAATTACTTCATTCTATAACCTACAAGTTCTGAAAGATATTCAAGTTTGTTGTCTTGTATAATAAATTTATGGCTTTTGAATGATTATATCAGTACCGTCAGATTCAATAAAAAATCTACTGAATGTATCAATCTTGTAAAGAATGCAATTTTCTCGTTTTGGTTAAATGCCTACAATAAATAATAATTGGAGCGTTTCGTCATAGCACTATTTATTTGTTTTCTTTTTTTTCAATTTCACAACATAGGGTCATAAAATATTAATTGACTATAAAACAGTTGCGCATTGCGCCTCATATAGAGCGTGTAGAAAAAAGCATATCATGTCATTTCTTTTATCTTTAATGAAAAGACATACAATTTAAATAGTAAATGTGTAAAAATGCAGACATTTTACTTTCTTATGCAAAAAATAACAAATTAATTGAAAATTTGTTATTCCAGAATTTGACTATCCATTAATCACTAAATACGTAAATTTTCACATTTCGTCGCCTTGCTTTAACTTCGTGATTATATTCACATGATAATAATCAACCACAAAATTGCTTTTACTATCATATTTTAAAGATTATTCATTAATAAACGTTTTGACATATTATCACTATACATTTAAATATTTCTTTAAATTCAAAATAAAAAATCCATTTGAAGGTTTATTCAAAAAAAATGGTAAGTGAAATACTTTCAGTTGAAATATATGTAAAGTTAAATGCTGAAGATTCTATCATAAATAATTATATTTTAGTTTATTTTTTAGCCAGATATAGTTAAATATGCTGCGTGACGGATTAATACTTTTTGTGCGATTTGATTAAATGTGTTATAGTGAAACGCGCATCGCAAAAGCTTATTTTTTTATTATTTCTATCTGATACGATAATGATACTTATTAATAGTCATTTAACAAACAGAACTGTGTCCTGTTAGAAAAATTATTGCAACACGTGACATACATATTTATAAAACAAAAATGTTTCAATAAGTATTTATTTAATATTCCGTTATAATAAGAAATATACAGTGTATTTATTTTAATGTGTTTAAAATCGTTTGATAATAGCAATATATCATTGCCAATCAAAGTTTCTATACTGATAAAGGTATTCTTATACTTCTTAAAATAATTATTCAGAATTTGTTGACAATATAATTTGATATGTTTTTTATACCATTATTTGTGTATCTCATGTATTGAACTGAAACGAAAATTTGCATTTATTTATTAAAATGTGCTGTAAAAAACGTTTACAGTTCATAAAGACAAAGCTTGTTATATTTTTATTGCAGATGAAATATTTTTCGTTACTGCAGATGTTCCTTGCCAAAAAATTTTGTGACCTTATCGTTCTACCGCATGAATATAACGAGAAACATAATAAAACCTCGATAAAAATCCAATAAAAATGTATGATATTTCTGGTCCTGAATATTAATTTATGAAGCTGTCATATGTTTACAAATAATGATTTGTTTATTAATCAAAAATAACGGTTTTCATTTATGATACTAATTTGCTATTGGGTAAGATGCCAAAAGATTTACTACATACCAAACCATGTAATTAATCATATGTATTTTATTTATAATATTCTATTTGCTATTTTATGTAAAAATGTAAGTCTTAAAAAATCGATATATTGATAGGTGGTAGTAACTAAAGCTCAAAAATCTTTTAAAGAAGTTTAATATTTTAATCAGCTATACAACATTTATGGAAATGTCAGTAAACGGTGAACAATTGTATTTAAAGTAGGTCTGAAAAATCAGATAAAAGCTTTCAATGAAATGATTAAGAGCAAATGTAATATTTTTTACTGTAACGCATCATGAGTTTTCCTATAGTCGTTGTAAGTTTGTATATCTTAGTGCAAATATCAATGAGATATGGCCACTGTAAATGTTAGATGCGATTACACCCTTATTATTTAACTAATTTTAATAAATAATTTATACATCGGCAGTTTATTTTTTTGAATTAAGCTGCCGATACAATGTTGCCAAAAACACAGTGATTTATGATGAAATACATATCTATAAAGTAATTTAAAAAATGAGAAATGATAACTTTAAGCCGCATATTGCCAAAATTTATGATTCAATCGTAAGAAGCGACTACTGAAGTAAGTATCAATAAAAAGGCCAAACAGAAAAAAATATTCAACTCAAGAATTCAAACGGAAAAAAGATCGTATTATATTATCCGATTATAATACATATTCAATGAATTTCTCAACCACTTTTATATTATATTGATTTCCGATAATTATTTTATGTGGTATATGATAGTAAAAATATTTTCGTGAAAATTATAGTTTTAAGTGTGAATCTAATTCAATCATGCTATATCCTCGTGTGTGTATCTTTCTTAGTAACGCCAAATGTGCTGAAATAGATCCGAGCGGTATGCAGTTTCATATGCATTTACATCTAAATATAATTGAAAGAATAAAATTTCTCCAAGCATAATATTAAATAAACAGGAAGTAGGCAGCTTGTTCGTAAGCATGAATTTTTGCCATGACTTTATCAGTTCTAAATATTTATTAATTTAAAAACTCTCAGAACTTATTTTTAGTGTAATATTCAACTTAACATAAGCTCAGACTTAGTAAGTAAAAGCTAAATGGAGACTCAATTGTGTCTAATAAACAAAAAACAATCAAAGCATCTTTGACTGAACCGACAATAATAATTAAGTGTATTTATTCAGATATGTTTGATTTCTTGAGAAAATACTTTCTATGCTATAGATTTTAATCAAAATATACATCACTGAAACGCTGCACAAAGTAATCACCTGCATCTGATGCTATCAAATAATATTATTATCATTAAGATATTTACGTAAAACTTATATTTCTCAGTATCAAAAATAGAACCATAAGCAAATATTCATTTTGTTCATCAAAAGATTTCAAAGACAAAATGAATCTCTTAACCAAATGCCTAAACCTGTCATATAATTCTAAAGCTCGCTTCCTTTCTGAAGTGCACTGCGTCGTTATCGACTTTCATCGCCACTTTTTCTAAAGAATATTAATAAAAGTATCATCATCTCAGCAATGAAATGAATATCGGCGATAGCTGAGGAATTCAGCACTGAAATATTTTTGAAAAAGAGTAGACTTAATGGCTCTCCATTTATACAAAAGCTTAAAATGTTCTCCGGAAAATATTTTATCTGATTATTCATCAAAAAAGAAATATTTAATAGCATTGCCTTACTGACATTCCAGTTCATATATTGATAGAAAATAATAACATTTTTACACGATGTGTTTAATCGTTTTTTTTTCTGATATAAATATAGAAAAGAGATCAACTGTAGAATAATCTACATATGTATCTCAGTCATGATTATTTCAAGCCAAAAATTTCAAATGAAACTATTAAAAAGTTATACTAAACCTCTCTTTTCTTTAAGATATCAAAACAATTATAGCTACCAGCATCATATTATAAATAATTTCAATTTACTCACGAAATAAGATTAGTAGTATTCTCAGTTTGTAAAAATTACTATTGTTAAACCTACATGTTTTCTCTGGAATTCGCGCGTAGACAATAAAGATAATTTTTCAAATTTTTACTGAATTATTTAAAGAACAAACCACGCATTTATTTACAAACTAATTTCGTTTTTTGGCGCCTACAAAACACTGAATCATTTAGAAGTTCAGTTGACAAGCTTAAAAAAACATTGCGATTCACGCAAAAAATAGAATTCCATTTTATATTATATCACTTGATAAGTTTATCTTAAACAATGATTGGTATATTTTTTGACTTCGATAACGAAAATTTTTTCCAAAGGATTGAAGGTTATTTAATTGAATTTGTTTACCTTAAAAACTTCACAATTATTGTCATCACTCTATAGAAAATCTGATGTTGTAAAATATTAATGACGAATATATTTGTTTTTTGTTTCATCTCTTACATTATGATTGATTTTTTTCTTCTTTTTTTACTAGAGGATCATCACAATGTTTATATATATTTCAGCATTTTTCAGACGTTAGATCTAAATTTAATTGCCGAAGTCAATCAGAAAATATTCCAACGATAACAAAACTCAGCATAAGCTTGTATAATTATCAATGTTCTATCAAATATATTATTGCTAACGTGCAATGGAGATACAGAACGCAGGTGAAAAGTCAATCAATCAAAGTGGACGTATTGAAAAATAGTAGTTACATATTGTAAAAATATGACATAGTTACATGATAAAACCTATTTCTATCTTTCTATTTATACATTAAGCTCTAAATCCAAATATTTTGTATGTAACGATGTTCGTTTTTGTAAACATATACTTTAATCTTGTCTGCTAAAAGCAAATCTCATGGTCAGTTTGACTTTCTTTGAGTGGAAAAAAGTTTTATTTTTTCAAAACATATTTTTGAGAGACTTAACGAGTGTCAAAGTTAATGGTTGGGCTACGTTTGTTATACGAAATTTTGTTGATATTTTCTAAAAAAATTATAAGCTCAGTGAATTTTGAGTTTTCTTTTTTAAATTTCAGATTAGTAATTTCAATATGTATTTATTACATATGACACTTCATCAACAGTTTCATTTGTGCGATCATTTATTTCGACTGTTTATAACTACACATTTTTTTTATCGGAAGAATGAATTTTCGTTCCAGGAGACTAGTAGTAGGTGAAGAATTATGGGGGCACAATGTGATGGTCATATGGTAACTGGTGAATGGGTATGACTTGAAAAATATATGAATTATTTTTTATGTGGTGACTCCATCAAAATTTTTATAATTATTGGTGATGGATATATTATAATGCGTGCATGTTTTCACACTGCTATGATTGACAAGCCACATCTGGTATGAGCCACGTTTTATTTTCCACTAATTCATATCATAATATTATATCTCGAATTTGATGTCTCAATTGAAATATTATTTTTTCATATATTTTCGTATACATATGAAAATGTATATTTTTTGAGAATCGTATAGCTGACATTATTGAAAAGACCCAAAAGTGGTTCTTTCTTTATTAAAACTATTTCAATAAACAGTACCACAGTAAAAATGTCACGAGGTATAACATATATATATCCCTAATTGAACGGACGGTGAAAACGCTGCTTTGACGCTGTTAATCTTTTCAAAAATATATTATGTTCAAAAAAATATTCTTCTAATAAGTTTACATATTTGGAAATATATTTATAAAATTAAAATTGACTTGAAAAAACTTAATAAATTCTTTTGAAAATTCAAAACTAATTTAGTCTAATGGTTCTATGACTATTTAAAATTATTTGAAAACCTCTTTTTATCGTGACATAATTTGACGATTTTCTAATATTTCTACAGGACAGTGATGTCCCGGTACCCGATCCGGTGAAGATCACACTGTAAGTTGGCAAACTTGTCTATTAAATATAAATTTAAAATCGTAACAAAAGGTTTTTTTAATTAACATATATAAAAGAAAAATCAGTATTTTCTACGAAATACGAAACGATAAAAAAAAACTTATTATATTAATTTATACATTGATATGAAAAGCCGTGAGTCATTTTTTATGACTTAGTTTTGTGAAAGTCTAGCATCAAAGTCTGTGGGGAAAAACAGATTTGATTAAAACATTAACACGGCAGTTTCAGGACACGAGCACTGAAGAAACACCAGTGACTCGGTCTAATTTGATTCACAGAGCAAAAAACATAACGCACTGTGAGTTAATTTTAAGTTTTCGCTTTCGTATTTGCCAGTGGCGTGCTTCCTGTGTGCATTAAAGAATTCTTTACATATTTTCATCAGAATATAATAAATTATATAATAAGGTATTTTTGCTAATATTTTTGTTTATAAAAACGAGAGAAAAATTACCATAAGAACTCGTTACCATGATTATCATTTTTAACATTATAAAAACACACACAATTTTTTGTTGATTTTGGTTGGAGCCCAGACTTTTCATCACCATTGTAACCCTGTCATCTCTGGGAGAACACTTCAGAAAATTAGTTTTTACCGACACTTTTTACGGGAAAAAATCTGTTTTTATTTGTTGCTGACTTATGTCGGATTATCATTAAAATTTTAAATTATTACGCTGACAATAAAAATATCCTTAAATAATAATAATAAAATAATAAAAGGACTTTTTTATTTCAGTTATACTAGAAAAGACTGAACACAAAATACAATAAAAATGAAACATTATATTTCTGGTTCGAATGTTATTTACTTTCAATTAGTTTAAAGATAGTGACAATATCCAATGAAGCAAATACAGATATGATTTTTTTGTGCACCCACCTATTCACTAAATTGCCGTTTCCGAGGAAAGATGTTTATCGGATTCTGGCAGAGAATCTCGTCTTTGGCACAAGATAATTCAAACAAGATGACTGACCGAAGTATACTTTCGTTACGACAAAAGAATGCTGATTTTGTATATTAGCTTCTCAAGATAATTTAAAGATTTTGTTTACAATCAAAGAATAACGTGTTTAGAATAAAACTGATGAAATAATTGATCGAATTCACTAATAACATTAACTTAAATTGCTAAAGGACTTAAAAATATTTGAAATGAATATTTTTTTTTTCTTAACATTAAAAAGAAAGCAATATATTTTCACCGTTTTTTTTTTGACAGCTAGATTTAATGATATTTCTACTATACATATGTTTTATTAATAATGATTTTTTATAATTTTTATGTAATATCATACGCAAAAATATTTTTAGAAAAAGCATATATCTTTTGTATGATTTGACCAACTCTCAAAATTTTTTGTTGGTTTATGATCACTATTCATTGTTTATATTTATGACGAATATTTTTTTATTTTTAGATGATGAAAACCTTAAATAAATACGCATTAAAAGAACGAAGAGTGCTTAAATAATACACTGGCGAGTGCAAGATTTCACCATCATCGACTCTCCCTAACGACGTCTGGCCAAAGTCTTGTTTTTTGTCACAAAGGAATGCATATGATTATTTTGGCATTTGAAGTAAATCTATTTTCAAGACAGTAGATACATCTTAAAACATTTGATGTGATTAAAAATTTATGGCAAATGAAATTGCAACGATATTCATAAAATTAGATCACAAACTGTCAGTTCGTAAAGTAAGTTACGTTCATTTGAATATGCTATCATTATTTCGGAGTTATCCAACTCTACGTCACGACTGATTTTAAACATAAATAAATACAAACTCATGCTTAAAAATTAAAATGCTGCCTTGGTTCATATTTGCATTTTAGTCGATACGTCAATTTTATATTTGGAAAAGTTTACATGTATTAGACACAGTTGGTGGATTACATTCAACATCAATTCCATCAAGCATATTTGTGAAACGTTGGCACCATATAAAACGAAATGAAAAAATATTTGAACTATTAAACTATAACAATATTTAGATTTGTTTTTACATACATGTATAACATAAGTAAACTTAAAAATTTTGTCGCAATAATAATGGCATTTAAAAGTTTTATCAAAAAATATTTTTATTTTGAAATTTTAAGCTTTTTACTAAAAAACTATGATACAAAGATTAATAAACTTTTAAAACTTGTTATAAAAAACATGTTTTAATCGAAGACTTATTTTTAACAAATAACTAATTCGAGGAACAGGATCTGAATATACTAAATGTAAAATCTTCTCACATGCTGTTGAAGAATGTTGAACATAATTAAGGTCAGATACATGTGACACATAAGTGTTTCAAAAAAACGTGACAAGATTTCTGCCACATTAAAAGAAAGTCAGAAAGTAAACATACTACAAAATCTAATCTGGTTTTAACTTCACTCTTGCTAAAAACCCATTCCTTGTTTTCAACCATATCTTTAATATATTAATGTGTTAATATAAACTGACTGGCTTTTACCGAATCAGATATTCGCGTGATGAAGCAAGCTAGTTTACTTGCAAATAGATGAACATAGAGAGCTGAGAATTTAGGCATACTGATTACCTCCAGAAATTACTATTCCAATTTTGATATTTACAGAAAATATCACAATTATTTTTTAATTTATATCTATTGTAAAATTTTCGGAAATTCGTAATATTTTAATACAACGAAACAAAAAACGAGATCGACTTTTGTGTATTCGTTAAATAATGATTACTGTGCGAATGAAACATGACATGATTATAAGTATATTTTTATTTACTGTATGCATGCAGAATATTAGTTTGAATAAATTAGTTGTGTGTTATTTTAATTTTACTAACTCACCTTCGACTGCAACAAAGATGGCTGCACCAGCCGCAGTAAAGGACATTATCACAAGGAACAGGAAAATGTGCGTAAACCATTTTTTAGACCATTTGCTTATTTTATTGTACATCCAATACGCATATTTTTCACCAAAACTTAACCCACCCCGGGCCGTACTCATAGTAAAGTCTTTGAACCCTTCAAATTTGTTGAACATGAACTCAGACGCCTTGCTTTGATACATATTCATGAAGGGATTATAGTATTGAGAATCTGGCGGAAGACCTGTTGCAGGAGTCATCGGTTGCATATTGTTGAAGTTATTGAAACTGTTATGCGGAATAAACAGTGGATTACAATGCACACTATTTGCTCCGGTCCCCGTAGGTATTAAAAGGTTTGTATTGTACCCATACATTGGTGGTTGAGCGGGAGGCATTTGAAGATGGACCCGGGGTTTTGGCGGTATTTTCGGAGGAATTTTTGGTGGTGTTGCCATTGTAAGAAATATATTTTCACAATATATTATTATTTGCAGTTTTTTTTTTAAATTTAAATTAAGAAAAGTTATGTGTTTTATTTTACGAAAAATAGTATATCTTCAAATAAACAAAGTTTTAAAACTGGTAAATAGCATTTAGGCTATTTATCACCTGCCTTAAAAATAATAAAAAAGTGTTCATCATTCTCGAATGCCTGATATGTTTTCTTTTTGATGCATACACTAATGAATTATTTACTTTGATATGGTTATGGCACATATTAAATTAAATTATCATTTATTATTTTAGACTTTGAAGTAAATCATTAAACAGAGTATATGATGTATTATTGCACCACAGTTTTAAATGATATAATAGATCGCTTATAATGCGTAAAAAGTTTTATTTATATTTCCGTCAGTCATTCCGACCGCACTCGACAAAAAATCATTTGCCAACGAAAAGCAATACTTTCATTAACGTTGAATATAGAATTCACCTTTCACATTTTATATTTCACAGAATTCAAGCACAAACAGTTTATTCAATATAACTCTTTTAAAAAATATATATTTTGAGTGTTCACTGTTTTCAAAATGTTATCAAACTGAATAATTTAACTAAACCAGATAATAAATATCATTCCGGACACTCCTGAAGACATGTAATAGTTTTAAAATTAATGTATGTTATTTACATTATTATGTTTTAATACTAAACCACTTATTGCTTTCACACACAAGCCACCGTCTTCAAATAAAAAAAATTAGCACCGTTTAATAATGTGAAGATTGAATGCAACGCGAGCTGTGTTCGAAATTCAAATATTCCCTCTTAATTGGGTTGCGTGCGGTTAGGGAGTAAACTGGGCAATGGGCGCCAATTTAACGTATTTGAAAAAAGAACATCTCCCGTCAGTGGCGCGTAATGCTTAGGCGGGATGAAAATAACTTGGTCTGCAAGATGTGTCAACGCACCAGGAAAATTGTGGATGTCTCATTGCAGACATGCATTTCTTGTCAATAAACACAAAAAAGAATTTTGCACCAATACTAAACAGTTTGCATTTGTTAAAAAATCTTTCTAGAAAATACTAACTTTCTAAATTTATTTTCGTGGAATAATTTTTGTGAAAAATAGAAATATTTGAAAAATTATTATGAATACAATCATAATAAAATATATCAATTGTTTCAAATACCCATTTGTCAAGAACAATTAGGACTACTGACGCCGTTGCTCAATTAATATATTTTCATTTCAAACTTACATATATTTATATGTCTATTAAGAGACATCATTAAATGATATATCATTCATTATCCACAGTTAAAGCAGTTTTCTTTTCGGCTATTATACTTTGGACTCTAAAAAGTAGTTTTAGCGTTCTGTAATAAATTTTGATTTTAAATAATCTATACCAACCTAAATGAATTTTTTAAAAGAGTTAACAATGGCCATTCTAAATAATCATACTTTAAATTAACATTTATCTTATGGATAACACATGAAAAATGGGATGATTATAAGTATATAAAACATAAACATTTTTTTTTTAGTTTTTCCAGAAAATATCAATGTAGTGATTTTTAAAATTATTGTTGATATTGAAATATTTTAACACGGTGAAAAAAATAGCAATATATTTTAGTTTGACAAAATATTTTTTTTAAATATAGTTGATAGCTATTTCGGCTCACGCCATCGTCAGAACTATGCTTAAACGAACATTTGCTTATCTATATATAACAAACTAATATATGTCGGTAACCATTACTGGCCCCTCTGTAGGGTGTTTCTTTGTTTCTGTAATAGACGATTTCTGTGCCATATGTAAACTTATTGATATAGCTGCCTTTTTAATTTCATTTACAATTTTTTTTTTAATTTATTGTGAGCAAGAAACAAGCTAGGTCGTTAAAAAAGGAGAGAAGATGTATTGTGTACCTTTTCTACACAGCTATATATAGATAAGTAAATGTTCGTTTATGCATAGTTCTGACGATGGATGAGCCGAAATAGCTATCAACTATGTTTAAAAAAATAATTTTGTAGAACTTAAATACATTACTATTTTTTTCACAGTGTTATAATGGAGTTCTACCAAGTGAATGCCAATTCAATCAATAAATTAAAATATTTTCGTTAAATATTTCATTTATAAAATCTTTATAAATAAGTTTGTCTTTATTCTTTTTGTCGGAAAGATGTTTGGCTTAGAAAGAATTTGTGGCTTTGTAAGAAATGAGCTAGTCACTAAAACGACGCGCTTAATTTCTATTGAAGTTTGAATTTATGACTCAGTTAACGTTTCAAGTGATTCAAATGGATACCGTAGTTCATGAAAAGCTCTGAATTAGATTGTTGGAGACTCCCCTAGCAATTAAAAGCACCCTACAGTAAAATATTACGTACAACTATTATTTCATATGACGCTATTTATTAAGTGGTCAAATTTTCATCATACATTTTATTGATTTTTTTAATAATAAATCACATTTTTTAGTACTTATTTCCACAATATATTTTTTGATCAGGACCGGTTACGCTCATAGCGAGCCTGATCAAAAAATATATTATAAGTAAGTATTAAGTACCTCAAAAGTTGTTTTATTATTTAAAATATCATGCCTTCAAGAAGTGACAGATAAAACCTTAAAAGAGATTTATTGATTATAATGATCAATTAATAATATGGTTTTAACAATATTACAAAAAAAATATTAAGTAAAATTTCCCGACAAATATATAAACTATATTATATGCATATCAAAATTTCATAGACATTAAAAAATATCTGAGCTAATATAAGTTGACTGTACTTTAATATTGCAAAGTGTTGAAACAAATAACTTTTTATCAATGAATTACCACAAACATGGTATGTTTGGTTGAAAATAAAAATAAAACGCTGCATTAATAATAAATTCCCTACATGTAGAATGAAAAATAAATTTATCATGAGTTTAATATTATTCATATATAATACAATCTAAAAAATGATTTTCGAATTCCGCATAAAATAAACGATAAATCCAGTAATACCAACGTCAAGTGCGCAATTGATGGAAAAATCTATTTCAAAATTCTAGAACATTCTTTTTTACAGTGAAATATGTAAGTGTAATATGAAATGTAACATTTTCAATCATTTTTTTTGTTCTACTGACAAAAGTAGTGGTTGATAATTTGGGACTCAATTTTGTCGGCCCTAGCAAATGATATTTCCGCACATAATGAAATTTTCGTCTCACCGGAAAAACTTTATGTTTGGATAACAATTTCGTTGTATATCTCTTTGGTAAATTTCGTAAATCACTTTTAAGGAGTTAACTTTCACTTCTTGATGGAAAAACATGATATTTTAAATAAGCGCGATGAGCGAAACTGGTCCTGATCAAAAAATATATTGTGGAAAAAAGTACTAAAAAATATCTCTTTGGAAGCAAATATTAATATTTTTATGTAGATAATCAATTTTCATCCCCATTAGAATAAAATTTGCTAGTTACATTCGAATAATAAATTAAAGGAAATAAGAAGAAGGCAATAACCCAATAAGTTAAGAAAATTGAATAATACCTAATATTTATGATAAATGGCACACTGGTTTAAAAAAAATATAAGTTTGTATCATCAATGAAAATAATTTCTCAATAATAAATCATATATATATACATTGTCCCTACATTTTAATGAATGAAGCATGATTGATTTTTTCAGTCTATATATATATGTATTTCTTAAATACGCAAAATAAGTGTCACATCTTCTAACATAATCAGTAGAATAATTCTTTATTAAAAATGTATTCAGTGTCAAGGTTTCTGTTAATACAGAAAGTTGTCAAAAAGTGATTGACTTCTTTTTCACACCAGAATTAAATACTTTAAGCTTGATTGAACACTTGGTTCTAACAAGACACTGTAACTTCACATACAGCCAATGTCACAATATAATTACTGAGAGTAGTAAACCTTCACAGCGAACATCTTTTATGAACGAAAAATGAGCTTTTTATATTTTTTCGACATACATTTAATAAAAATTCGGCAAATTTTTTAGATCAACTGATTATATTTAAAAACACGTTATCCGCTTTGTAATTGTTCGAAAGTCCAGATGATCTTTCAAAATAAAACAGTTGAGTATTTAAAAACATCGTGATATTTCACATTTACATATTCACACGCTGAAATGCTTTTCTTCCAAAGGACGAAGGCCTTGTTTTTGTTCTCATTTCTATTTTGGTTGTATCGTCATTTTTTTTAAAATCCACGTTGTTTCGACGATGCGATGGCGTCATCCGCACGTTTTATATTTTCCTTCAAAAAATGTCACGCTTCACTGATATAACAAATGATTTGGAATTTTCAAGAAGAAGTGATTACACCCGCAGATTCTATTTTTGATTCCGTTTATGACTCATCTGATCTTTTTCCCGTCGAAATATTGGCAATGTTACCCTATACTCGCCGGCCACATATTTAACGTTTATAATACATTATGATTTTCATTGCAAAGTTTATGTGAAATGGAATTATTTGCATTTATTTTATAGTGTTTTTATTGATATGCCGTGTATTTTTAAGATAAACATGAGTAGGTTGCCGAAACATTCTACGATTCAATGATTTATTTCATCAACCAGTATTCTTTATTTTTGTAAAATATATTTTTAAAAATGTAAGAATAAGGATAAGGGTGAACAAAGAATGAATTGTTGGCGATGAACGAAGTGTGTATAGTTTTAAATTTGACTAAACTCACATAAAAACTGAATTCAAAACAAGTGTTTGAAAAGCATCTACGATTTTATACTGACATTCAGTATGACATTGTATATTAACTTTTTTTTTTTGTTTGCAAACACATATGGCTTGGATGACTAACTCACACCTATCATTGTTCATTTATGTTAACTTTTTGTATGTGCTTGCTGAATGAGTTACTGTACAATTATGCTCAAATGCTATGCGTTTCACGTTCTTGCTCGTTGAAAAAGTCATTTGCCGTTACTAAATGGTTGGTAAATAATGATGAACGCAATGGGTAAGAATAAAAAGTCTTGGAGATATGGAAAGGATCGTTAGGTATTTCGCGTGTCGCTCCTTTGTCAAGGAATAATACTTTGTCATACATATGAACAGAATTCCATAAATCAATTGAAAAACATTAGTTTACCAATCGGTGATAGGATCACGTCGAATAATTTTGTGAAATGGAGAATTACACGCAGAATAAAAAATCTTTTTCTCTTGTATCTATCATGTAGCATATGTTATTGTGGAAATTAACATGGTATCTTTGCAGGAGTTAAATATATAATTATGGGTTAATTGATACATATTTATTTATAAAATATTATTATAATATATATTTATAAAAAAGCGCCACATTTCAGAGTGAGATAAGTTGTTGGAATTGTATCGTTACAAAAATAAGTATTCCTTTAATACATAAAGATATGAAGCCTTATATAATTTTAAAAAAAACTTTGCATATGCCATAATATTGAAAACATTGTTAAATTTTTTATCTAATAAAAACATATTTTTGAGTACTTTTTCCACAGCGGAACCGGTGCTGGTCGTATAACATATTGTAGACAAAATACTAAAAATGTGTTTTTATTATTTAAAATATGATGTCTTTCCATCAAGAAGTGACAGTGAACATCTTAAAAGTGACTTGGTTTATTACCCGAATGTTATATCGTAGACTTATATAAGGTTAATCATATTCTAATCTTTCAATGATGATTTGTATTACATCTGTTATACACGTGTTTCTTTAATTTTCATACAATTTTCGCCCGAGACAGCTATTATGTCCTACAATAGCTAATTATAAATAAAGCAACATCATACTTCAAGCACTGATAGTAAAATCGTCTCATCATAAAATATAGACGGTGATGACGTTTTTTATATTTAATATTAAAAATAACTTTTATGAGATAAAAAATATTGTGACACAGTTTACAAGAAACATGTAGAATTTTTTTTCCTGGAAAATGATTCATTTAGATATAAAAAACGATATAATATGTTCCATGAATTAAAATATTTTAAGCACGTGGATGAAAATTGGATTTTAGGAAAATTGTTTGACAATATTGACGTTCTGTTACGTTAAGACATCAATAGCCAAAATTTTTTTCAGTATGGCTAAATTATTATAAACGTAGAAAAATATACACACTGGGATATGATCATCATTTATAGAAAACTTTCCATACGTACTTTAATGAGAAAAACTATTTTTAATCTTTTATATTTGACGACGTGTCTGAAGGTAAATGCGTAAAATCAGCTGACTCTACCTCTACATAAATTTTTGGTGGGAAGCATCTATTTTTATGAATTTATTTATTTACCATAATCTACTGAAACAGAAAAATTTGGTTGAATGCCGTAGTGTATTCTGACATTTAAATGCCATAAAGTTTTCTGTTTTAGATTTTTGATTTACCACCAAACCTTACAAGCTGTATTATGTCAAAAATTAAGTGCAAACTTATATATTTTGAATTTATATATGAAAGCTTTCAACAAAAAACAGCTATGACTCTGTATTGCTCTACTGGTTGAATACGTCACTTGTATTTAACATTAAATGTCGGTATTGCAAACATCAACGCTTTTCAGTGATCGCTAATCGTAAGCACACAAAGCATATTTAACAAAAACATTAACACAATTATTTGTTTCAATAAATAATTGATATTTAAAAGACAGGGATGAAACATTTTTATTTACTTTAGTTTTTTGTATAAAAAAACTGTTATTTTAGCCAAATCTGTTGAAATAGGATTCTCAAAGTGAACAGCTGGTGGATTAATAGTCTTCAAAAACAAATAGTATAATATTTATACAGACTGTAATCCAAATATGCTGAAATTTTATATTCTTGAAAATTGTGTTTTTATTTCAAATCAATTTGTACATGTGCGACTACGAGATATTTACAAAGGACTGGTGATATTTATAATGCGGCCACCAGAGGATTTTGCTGCGGCCACCAACAGTTTAATAGTAAATATTGAAATTTAAAAAAAATATGTGTTTACTTGTTTGTTTGTGAACTGTGTCTGTAATGTTTGTGAATTTGTAAAATTATTATTATTTAAAAATCGACTGAACAAACCTGGCTTATCCAGCATTTAGTCGAGTTTAAGTAAAGGACCGTTTTAATAATAAAACTGTTCTAAAATTTTGGCCGAAGTGACAGTGAAATTTCACGTGAGAACCACTGGTCTATAGTGTAAAGCTCGGTGATCCGAATACGGAAAATGACATTCGAAATAAACATTTTTAAGTTGAAATTTACTCTTACAAATTAACTCAAATGGCTAATAGTTATTTGCATTGAATGGTTAAAATGATAAAATAGTCAGAAAATCAAAGAAATTATTATTTTATCAAAATCAAAATGGATCGCTAATATTTTATAATCGTTTTGTACTAATTGGTTTTTAATTATAACACCATTAAATACAAATATTATAAGTGACGCATTCATAAGAAATGTTATTCCAATGTAAATTTTGATAGTCAATCATTACCGACACTGATAAATGTAATTTAGTAGAAATCAAATGAACTACATTCGTTCAGAGCAAACATTCTATACCAAATTAAAATACCTTTATAAAGGGTCCGCCATCTAAAGTTTTTTTTTTCAACTAGTGCTTATTTCGTGAATGGTAACACTTAGCTCATGTCTGATTTGACAGATAATTAGTTTTATCCTTCCGCTGAACGAATATGGTTGTGTGTGTGGTTGTGCGCTTCGCTGAGTGGGCCTCCGATCGACTTACAGAAGATGCCGATTTTGCCAAAAAAATCATCTTTTCGAGTGAAGCTCATTTTGATCTTGGCGGGTATGTAAACAAGCAAAATTGTCGCATTTGGGGCACAGAAAACCCGCACGCATACATTGAAAAGCCGGTACACCCAAAACGAGTCACTGTTTGGTGCGGATTTTGGTCCAGAGGCATAATTGGGCCATTTTTCTTCGAAAATGAGCAAGGAGTGGCCGTTACAGTCAATGGCGATCGTTATCGGACCATGCTGAACAAATTTTCGTTCACAAAAATTGAAGAGGAGGATATTGGCAACATTTGGTTTCAACAGGACGGCGCTACGTGCCACACAGCCGAAGCTACACTCGATGTTTTGCGCTCTGCTTTAGAAGATCGCATTATCAGCCGCAGAGCTGATGTCGTTTGGCCACCTCGGAGCTGCGATTTGACACCGTTGGACTATTATTTGTGGGGTGCCCTCAAAGATAAGTGTTACGCCGACAAGCCAGAGACAATTGACGCTTTAAAGGACAATATTCGTGAAGCCATTGGTGAAATACAGCTGCACACAATCGATAATGTGCTTAAAAATTAGACCGATCGTGTAGGCTACTGCATGGCCAGCCGAGGCAGCCATTTGAATGAAGTTATTTTCCATTATTAACCGGAAGGATTGTACTTTCAAATAAAAAAAGAAATTTGAGAAAATATTAGTAGTTTTTTTTTTATAGCATTTTCAAAAAAAAAAGTTATTTGGCGGACCCATAACTAGCACTAGTTGAAAAAAAAAACTTTAGATGGCGGATCCTTTATAATATATCTATTCGATTTTTGTATGCCAAAACGCAAACATCTTTAGGCATTAAAGATTTCTTGTATAAAAATCACATTTGATTAAAAAGATTTTTACTATCTCGTGTAAAGCTAACATTATGCCGTTATTTATATTTTCGCCTCATGGCAATAATTTACGGTTTACTTATCGTTGGTAGCAGGAAGTTTTCATGTCACATTTTTCGATGCGTTTTATTGAAACAAAAATTGATACAGACACATTTTTTTGACAAGTGTTATGCAACAAAACAAAATGTTTTTAAGTAAATTTAAGCCCGTGCCAATTTTTTTTTCAGTGATACCCGTTTCATAAATTTTAAAAAGAATTATACGATTTAAAATTTAGATAATTTTGTCGTATAAGAAAAGCCACTGAATAAAAAAATATTTGTTTTTCAAGTCCTCATCATATGAGATAATTTTATTAATTGGTGTATATGTATATGTGTATGTGTATATGTGTATGTGTAAATGTATATGTGGTGTATGGTGTAAATATATTTTGATTGAGAAAACAGTACTTACGAAACAAAGCCATGTCCTAGCACATAAAGTATGATATAAAAATGAAACAATATTTAATTATGATGTAACGAGTGCTTGAACCTCCCAACTGCAATATATAAAATTTTGCCGTATGATGACAAGAGACGACCAGAATAAAATTTGAAGGTAAAATTTTCATACTATAATATTATATCATCACTTTAGATGAAACATTTTTATGCTGTTAATTATTATGCGACTAGAAATTAATATTTTGTAAGTAATTATTTTTTACAGACAACAGCGATGATTGCACATTACGAAACGAAATAATGAAGAAAATATTTTTCATTTCGTTGCTTGGATTATAATGGAGTTTTTTTAAAATCATATTTTACTGCATATTAAAAGCTGTGGATTTGGATTTATGTATGTTTGAAATCAATGATTTTGTTTTTGTGATCGAGCGTTGAAAACTGTTTTTATAACATGTTTATGTAAAACGTATACGTCGTGCCTTGGTACTTACTCACTACTAAGCAAAAATATTTATGTTAAATAAAAAATGAGCTTCAGCTCATAAGAATATAAAAATATCAGATTTATCATTATATTGACTTCATTTCAGAATATGCAAAATGTATATAGTCAAGGATATATCAAAACACATATTTTTGAATCTACAGTTCATAGTTTTTGTACAGATATTAATAAGATATTTTTATTAATATATCAATGATAATTTTTGCGACGTATATTTCTCACAAATTACGATCTAAGCTTTTCTGACATAAAAAAATAACTGCAGACAATGTTTATGTGATTGTAGCTTTATTTTAAAAGTGCTTCTTTGTGAAAATTTTTAATTGTGTATCACCCTTCCACAAATCAAAGGTAGCGTAGTCAGCTAACTATAAATAATTGATAAGTATATAAGCTTGTGCATAGCCATGATATTATAAATGAAGTATTATAATTAATATAATAAATTCCAATTCCTTTTTCCAGCACCATTATTATATTATACTTCGTATTTTACAGAATAATTTAATATTATAGTCATTTATTTCTAATTTCGTCAAATAAATAAAGATATTTTATCTTGTTGAAAAAAAATTTAATGTGCAATACAACACTTGCGTCACAAGATTGACTACAATAAATAAACCAATTCAGCAATTTCGTTGCACGATGTCGAGTGTGCTTAAATGATTTTATTTTGCTCATTTACAACTAATTACAATATTTTTTTCTGAATAGTATGCTTATACCGACATTAGTCACAGTTGTCACAGTACTCATTGCATATATGTATCATAATTATTTTTAACTCAATTTTTTGAGATCAACTATCAATATCAATGTACAAAATAATATCTTGCGTCTCACGCAAAGATATTCACAAACTTGTATAAATAACATTCGTATAGTCGTACAGGCTACTCTTATAAAATTATCTTTGATTAAAGTTAGGTTTCAAATTGAAAGTAAGCACGCAATGCTCAGAGAAAAATTAATGAATTAACGGCGGTCGTAAACCTTGGGTGAACACATGATCCAACCAACTCGATCAATATTTTGATGCGAACACGTAACATCCGAACTATAATATGCCAATAAAACAAAACAAACGCATTATGATTATAATTTAAACAATAATGTGAATATTATATTAACTGCTTGATATGTCCCTAAATAAATGACCATTTTTCATACAAAAATCAATATAAAAACGTTCCTTGAAAAGCGTAAGGGTGAGAGAGAGGTATCTTATTTATTTTTCCTGTTTCATTGGATAGGTTACAGTTCCTATTTATGTTATTTATATGATTCTTAGTAGTTAACATCACTATCGGTAAATGCATCAGCAATTTAATATTGATTGATTTCTATTAAAAAAAAATCAATTTTCGTAGCAGTGTCAAACGTAAAAAAATTCTATTTCTAATATAACAGACATTTATTGTTAATATCAAAAACAGGCAAAGGTGTTTAATAACAACGATATTCTTTGATTCAGATTTCATTTCTTCTCGTCATTTAACGAATCGTACGTTTAAAAGTTTTAAAAAAACAACAACAAAAACCACGTGAAAAATATAAATGTTTTCATAAAAAGTCAAAATAAGCGAATAAAATATGTTTATGCAATTGCCTAAATAAACACACAGTCAAATCATTGGGGTCGTACGTTAATCTCACCAGTATTATTGATGTTGAAACTATTCGTTTCTTCGCAATTTTCGAACTGAAATCAAGAAAAAGTAAGCCAAGTACGAAAAATGCTTTGCTCCACTTAGCCATACTGTATAAGTTTAACGAACTATTATTTCTTGACTACGTTCTTCATTCAAATAATACACATATATAATAATAGCAATCTGTCAAAGTTTCGAAATTGTGTACTTAATTACCCACCCACAAATACCTTTCATTGTAAGCTTTTCATCCCACTAACGCGTCTTGAATAGTACAAAGAAAGCGCACTAGTTTTTCCACGATTTTTTTTATAAGCTCATTCATATGAACTTGAATTTGGCATTCAAATAGATTTGATTTTTCGAGCCAAGTTATTGTTATGTAACCATCGTAAAAACTGTAGTGTTATAATAATAAGCCAAGGAAAACATAATTTTCTTGCTTCCAAGAAAATCTGTATGCACATCCTGCTTACATTCACGTTATTCATAAACTTAGAATCATTATTATAGTATTATGACTTCATAGCGGCGTTAATTTAATCAATGTTAAAATCGAACAACCATTTGATCAAATAACATAGATGAGATGGCCAAGAAGATTTATTCGTAGTTCTTAAATGAATTGTAAGCCAATTTGTTTTTTTTTTTTCATTCAATTATACGGAATAAAAAAAGATGCAAAAAGTCATTCGATGATATTTAAAGTCATATTTGGTTGAATTCCTATGAGAACCAATACTATACATACTTCTATGATATTGAATATAGTTGTGATACTTTGCTGTTTTGTTGTTGTTTTTTTTTTACTTACTAAATTTTATCATGCAAACAGTAAAGTTCAAGTATAAATTCTATTAAAAATATTTATAACTAAACCAGGTGAAGCGTGACAATTGTATTATTATGTTGGAGACGTTCGTACCGTAAATTTAAGTGACCCTAGAAAGATCAATAATAACAACACATCCAGAATACGGCAAAAGTATGAGGTGATATCAAAAATTTGCTGAATATGGAAATTCAAAAAAAAAATGCGTCAAAGGCCATATTAAAAAAAATGGCGAAAGATTACCTCTTATTACAACGTCATCAAAAAATTCTTGATTAAGAATATATAAAAATGAGCAAGAAAGTGATTGGATTTTATAAATTTTAAAGAATAAGAAAAATTTAAGATACATTCGGATTTTTTTGAAGTTTCAGAATTCAGATTCTATTTTAACCTTTTTTATCACGAATATTCAATCAGATGAAATTTTTAAATTGTAATTAATAGTACTATTGTATTAGTAAATTGTATTAATAGGTCTGACGATGCGTGAGCCGAAATAGCTATCAACTATATTTTTTTTAAATAATTTTGTAGAACTAAAATACATTGCTATTTTTTTCACCGTGTTATAATGGAGTTCTACCAAGTGAACGCCAATTCAATCAATAAAGTAATCAATAGTCCTATTTAAAACGTTCCATTTCGGAAGAAATCTAGAAAATGATTAAAATATTTCTGCCAAGTTCTCGTAAAATAGATGCCCAGGTTATCAAGTATTTTGGTTTTGACCATATGGAGTTCCGTCATGTAATTAATATTAAAGCATTTATTGATTACCGCTGTTATGCTTAAAAAAACAAAGCAACAAAATCACATTTCACCAATATTCAAATTTTTAATTTAAGTAGATACGGAAGTTTTTTTGAATAAAATCATGTAATATTACGTCATCCATATTACTTAAGCTGTCAATATATCACATAAAAATATTTATTTATTCAATATCAGCTCTGCCAAGGCGACAGCTTTACGAGAAGCTTTTTGTTACATGTTTATGTTATAAAAGCTTTTTTTCTGTTTGACATTGATGCTTGTTTTTACCGCGAATATAAATATCGTAAAAGCAGCATTATTGTAATGCTGTTACTTCTGTGAAAAACATACTGCCGATCACTTTCGCATGTAATATTGTGCAATGTGTAGCCTGTCGACTCTGTAGATTGTAAAATGTGATATGATTTGGGATTATTAGCGAATTGCATAAAAGATTCATAATTATTATGAACCAATGGTGAACAATATAAACCAATTTGTTCTTACCAAATTTGAAAATTTGGAACTGAAATAAATTAAAACTTTTAATGTTATATTTGATTTCACGCGAATAAATCTTGGCTTTATCTATAATGATAGAATGATCGTAACCATAATAAATAATACATTTTTTCGTATTGTATAATATTTAACTTACATTACACCAACCACTAACGTGCAAAGTTTCTATTCGTTTTACTATAACTATGGGCTAAGTTCAAAAATATATCGACTATTTGTTTTCTTCTTAAATAAAATTTGCTACTTGATCATTTCAATTGAGTCGATTTATTAGAAATATTATGTAAATTTATTTTAACGGTGAAATAAATTTTGGCACAAATAATTTTATCCGAATTCAAACAATCATTTATCGAAATTTTAGATTATCAATATCGCATGTATGTCCTATATATTCTTTTCAAGTATGATATACATCTACAATGCATAGCCTAAACAATGTTAATCTAATTTATTTTTTGTAAATTGTTTACTTAGACATCAAGGTTCTCAATTTTTCTCGTAATAAAACGTTTTACATTGCTAATTCATTCATTACTTTCACTGTATCTAAACTCTTACTCAAATATTAGTGCATACAACAAATAAGTGATTTATAATGGTTAATTTACTCATTTCATGAACATAATTCAAATAGTTTTCCGGAAATATTTGTGCACAAAAATTTCATAAATTTATTTTATAAAAGTTCATTTATTGACTAACATTATCTGTTTAAATAATTCAAAAAGAAAATTTATAATTTAACTGAAATGAGCGCATTTTACAGGAATACTCAAAATGAAAAGAAATGAACTATCCTTTTTAATTAGAATTATCACAATAACACAGCTGCCAATAAAAACATTATAGTGTTTCATGCATTCAGTATTTCATAACCTTTTTCCAAATGACACACTTTTGTGTGGATTTATTTTGAATATTTATTAAAATTATTAGATGGTATTAAAAAATCACAGTTTATTTATGTTTTTCGTAAGATAATCAAATATGACATATTCAAGCAAGCCGTTTATTGTTTTTGCCCGAGCTTTTTGAAAATTATTTTTCATTATCAAACATATTTCTACTGATTGTAAAAAAACCTTTTAAACTGTTGATTTCGATTTGTACCGGTTTATCAATAATAATATTTTCACTTGTCAGATGAGACTATCGAGTCTACTGGCGTCAGTCTGCCGCGGTGAAAGAAAACTCTGCAGCAATGTGCGAAAATCACCGAATATTCACGAAGAAAAACCACGCTAATCGTAAATTTTGGTCCACATAACCAATAGACAAAAGCAATAACTGTCAATAAAATTTGATTGCGTTTTCATTTTACCATAATATATTTAATCACAGTCATGCTAAAAACACAAAATTCATTTTTTTAAATGTTTAAATCATTAAAAAATTCTAAAATGTGATGAAAATTTAACTAGTGTAAAATAAAAGATTCAAAAGAAAATGAATATTATTTCAAAAAAAAGAATACATTTACATTTCGGTTTCCGGTTCATACATTTGGTTTTGCTTAGTAAATACTAATATTACTACTTGATTTATAATACATTGCGTTGTTTGAAAATTAAGTTGTATGCCTGGTTAATCTTGTAAAGGTTAATTGCAATTGATTCATTTCAGATTAAAAATTAAAATAGTAGCCCTCTGCAGAATTTAAGTGTATTTACTACTCTGCGAAATCTAGTGTTGGGAATATTAAATGTCAATATGATTAACAGACGTGCAAGTTACATTATCTAAAAAATTCATCAATTTACTGCAGGAAGTCTGTAATTTTGAAAAGAAATGTGTTTTTTTTAACTCAAAAGCGTTATCAATTCGAGGACTTCAGCAACTTACTAACATTACTTTTTAAGTCTTGATATCTCAGCCCTGGAACGTAATACGCGTTTTGTAGCTATGTTCAAGGGTTCTTCCCAATAATATGACTAAACATTTTGATGGCAATTATTTCGACACAAAATCTTTCAATTTTAAAGTAGGGTGTTTGGAAATCTGGAATAACGTCTTATTAATTAAAGCAACCACGAATTATCTAACAATGAAAAAAAGCATGTCAGATACCTAAAATTAGGTGACAAGTTTGAACCGCAGCGCGGGCTATTATGGAGTGAACTAAATACAAAATATTCTTTTCCTGGAATATGAAGTATAGTAATCGTGCTTGTAGTAAGCAGTTGCAAACACATAATTGTTCAATTTATTTTTGGGTCTTTTTCAATTGAGAAAACATAAAAGTCCATTTTTGTATTAATCTATTTTATTTTCGGTATAATATAAAAAAAATACGAATAAAGCAGATTCCTGTGCTTCCTTTGAAAGTCGTGATATAGATGTCTCTAATAAGATACAATTTCCATAATATTTAAACGTCAAAATAAAATGTCAATGGTGACGATATTTACATTTCGGTTTTTGTCATGTTTTTGTCGACGAATGTTATAAAAAGTTTTTTGTACTTCAGTATCATCTAAAAAAAAATAATATGAAGAGAGTGACAATTTTTCGTAATGGTCTTCAATCGGGTGGCAAGGTAATCGCTCTTTCGGAAACCCTTGAAGATTTGCTTAAAACGTCAGCGGAAAAATTGAAAATAACAGCTGAAAGGATTTTTACGTCATCTGGTGGGGAAATTGACGACATAAATTTGGTCAACCCTGATGATATTTTATACATTTCAAGTGGAGAAAACTTTATTGGAGGAACTTCTGCTTGTTCTAATGGCTGGATTACTTTAAACGTTGGAGGGAAACATTTTACTACATCACGATCAAATATTACTGAAAAAGAGCCCCTTTCAATGCTTGCAAGAATGTTCGCTGAAGAAAATGACAGATATTTTATGAATCCGAGTTCCAGAGATCCCACTGGAGCGTTTCTAATAGACAGGAGCCCTCTGTATTTTGAACCTGTATTGAATTACTTGCGAAACGGTCAGCTAATTTTCAACAAGGATGTGAATCCTCAAGGAATACTAGAAGAAGCCAAATTTTATGGTTAATATTATATATTCTGTTTTAAATGTTAAGAGTCTACATAAATTTGGGTGATTTATAGTATTTTATAGTGACACTTTGACAATTTTGGTAGATGAAATGGAGAAATTGGCTTGTAAATTACAGAAAAAAAGAGAAACAGTTATGTTAAACTATTGTCTCCTAAATAATTAAAATTGTGTTATTAACAAAAACCACATTTTGCAAATTTGTTCTTCTTAAACACAACATCACAAAAATTCGTTTATTTAAAAAAGCCACAATAGAAAAACATTTGAAATTTCCATCATCATCATCTTGTACTTCTATATATATACTAATATTTTTGGAAAAATGTTGAGCTGGTGGATCGTAATTGAAGTGCTAGCATTTACAGGCAATGTCAACATCATAATTATCAATTATATCTTCGTTTTCATCATCACTGTACTTGGATCACGTAAATTCTTCCTCTGAATCAGAATATTTTAAATAATAAAAATACATTTTTTTAGTACTATTTCCACTGATGAGTATGATCAGTTGATAATATTCGCAATGAGTGAAACTAGGTATGGCCATAAAATATTTTTTGGAAATAGTAGTGAATTTTCCTGTGTTTTTATTATTTCAAATATGATGCTTTTTCATTAAGAAATAAAAGTTAACAACTTACAAGTAAATCAATATAATATGATATGACAATACAATATGTCCGCTCTTATTTTTCCTTGTCTCAACATTTTAATGTGTTGTAATGAATTTCAGGGCTGATACAACTTGCTATTGGTAATTGGAAAACTCAAAATATATCTAATGAAATAGGTATATTCTAGTAAGTTATGAAAAATTGGCTAGAGAATTGTACATATGCCGCTAGTATTTATGGAAGCTTCCAACATGTTATCACTCATCTACCATAGTTGACTACAGTACAAAAAGCACAGATATATTTATGCTCTTAAGCCGATCTATGCTGACTAAATGAGTGAATGTTTCAACAAATCATCTTTGTATTCATCAATTTTTATATATATATAAATATATTTATTAATATTTTGGTACTAAAGTCTCCGGCTTAGGAATATTTTCCACCAACCCAATCCTTTAATAAATTAACCATTAATCCTAAAATTGGGTGTATTGAGTGCCACTAGCTAAACATTAGACCTGTCCTATCTCCCTGCTCTCTGTATTCTCTCAAAAAAAGAGTGATTGAGTATCTGAGTAACAAGTAGTTCTCGTAGAAAAACGTCTGCTGATTATACCTCCACTAGAAGATTGGATGTTTCATATTGGGAGGGAACATGGACTTATAAATATATCATAAACTATAATTTGAACTTCCAAGACCAATTTTACTTGGCAGTCTCACATCTCACCTGTTGAAATAAATGCAATAATATTCTTTTATATCAATTTTGTGTAAAATTGTTTTTATTTTAGATAGTAGATTTTTTGAATAATTAAAATTTTTTAAAAACAATTTTTTTCTTGACAGGAATTGAATCAATGATACCACAATTAGAGTGGCTTATACAAAACGAACTATCCATGAATACAGATAATGCACCGCTTACGAGGCAAGATGTCATTAAAGCATTGGTTTTGACCTCTACTGATGCTGAGTTACGATTTCAAGGAGTCAATTTATCAGGAGCAGATTTGAATAGACTAGATCTGCGGAACATCAATTTCAAGGTGAAACAAAAGAAAATGATTTCAACTTGTTGTCATTGTCACTATTTAATATAGTAATGACCTGGGGGCATGTGGTTTATTATACTTTTGAGGACCCGCTACTTTCAACAACAACAGTTCAAATCTATGGGAAAAGAAATAAATGAATGCTTTTAATTGGCATTGAATATATATATATATTTTTAAACTTCACAGTTGCCAAATTAGTTCTGATAATTTTTATTTAATATAATTTGTTCGTCCAATTCCTGTCGATCTATGATGAACTTTTATTATTTGCCAACGTTTCTGATTGTAGAATATATAGAAATCACCTATCAAGTTGTGTTAAAATTGAGGCTTTCGATATCAATAGATCCACGTCTACCACCCCTTCTTCAACATTTCTTTAAAACTTGCTCAATTTTTGCAGAATTTGTTAATGAGAATCTGTATTGTATTATACTATTCCGAGGCTGTGTAGTCGCGGTGTTTTGGCCAGACTTGGAGTCGTGATTTAGATCAATGTCAAAGTCGGAGTCAGAGTGGTGTTGTTGTGGTGTTTTAAGTGGATGTTGGAGTTGGAGCTGTGTTTTTTTTTTTTTAATAACTTCACAGTCCTGTATGTATACTCTAAATCAAGGTGGTATAACTTTGCTGCTTAGATTTTCGCTGATAGTATGTTTTTTTTTAGTATGCCTGTCTATCAAAATGCAATTTGAAAGGTGCAAATTTATCTCATTGTTGTTTGGAGCGAGCAGATTTATCATATGCAAATCTTGAAGCCGCCCAACTTCTTAGCATCAGAGCCCTCTGTGCCAATATGGAAGGTATGATTTACTCACAAAAAAAAAAAAATATAATGATAGTTATCTATTTTTGTGTGCTGTTTTTTAATCATTTTTATTAAAACCTCACATTTGTCAACAGGCTCTAATTTAAAAGGCTGCAACTTGGAAGATCCAAACGGAAATAAAGCTTTATTGGAAGGTGTAAATCTTAAAGGTGAAGTATTTATTAAAAATCACTAGAAATATTACTTTTTTTCGAAATGCTTTATTTCCATATAGAGTTATAAATAGAGCAATAAAAAATAATTGGATTGGCTTTGATGGAAGCCAGATGCATTAGGAATGTTTCACAACATTAAAAAACACAAAGAAATGTCCTATGTTGGCGCAATCACATTAACAAATATATTCCTAACAAATGACTCACTCATAATAGCCATTGCTGTAACAAATCGAAGTCAAAAATCAATCATGAATAAGAAAGCGCCATTACTGTCACGTGTCATGGAGTGTCATTATTGCAAAACTGCAAAGATTAACATGAAATTTAAAACTGATTTGTGACTCTGGCGGAGATCACGATAAATTTAAAGGGTTCAAAATATTGATGTTTTAAACATTTCTACCTAACACTTTTGACAAGTGTATGGAGGTGGCAGTAGCAAGACAAATTAGGCGATATTTTGAAACCAAAATCCGTCCTATACGCAAAAGATTTCCTGCATTACCGAAGATTGAAAGTTCACGTCATAGGATCTGCAAAGCTCGCGCACTGCCCCCGCATCTTGCCGTCACAAACCCTGTGACGTTAGCATAGAAAGAGTTAAATAAAGTTAGTATTGATATGGGTGGTATTTGTAGACTGGATCGACTTCCTAGCGTGGTCAACAAGGTATTCATAGGTTAAGGCATTCTATCGTATGGTTGTTATAGAACTGACTGTCAGTAAACAGTGTGCATCACTTAAACAAAACACAAAGAAGGACCCTAAGGTTAGGAGCTCAATATATATCTGAAATAATATTGATAACTATTGATTTGATTATAATGACATTTTTGTTAAATTTGGGAAACATCATCTTATATCTTATACTACCTTATTATTTTAAAAAATTATTTCATCGAAACTAAACTTTGCTATTGATTTCCGCAACCAATTTATTGAAAAAACCGGCACCAATATTTTTTCTAGCTAGTTGGATCGCCTAGTATGATTGTATTCAATAGGACTAAAGCCATTCTTATTTTCAGGAGCAAATATGGAAGGCAGTAACATGGCTGGGGCAATATTGAGAGTGGCCACTCTAAAAAATGCAAACTTACAAAATTGTGACTTAAGAGATGCAGTACTGGCTGGAGCAGATTTAGAGGTAATGAATACACATTTAGAAGGTTCATCAAAAAGCTACTTTTTTTGAACAAAATGTGCTTATTTTCATAAAAATAACAACTATATAATTTATTTTAGTTGTTTGATGTAATTGGATAATTAAAGGAAAAAAAAAAATAATATTTTTATGCGTTGTCAACCCTGACACTTTTAACGAAATGTTACAATTTTCAATTGAAAAATGGAATGATTATATTACAATTCATTAACATATGCGTAAAAATTATTAAATTATTTATAATTTATAATTAATTTTACTTGTTTTTTTATTGGCCCTCAAAAACACGCAGTCTTGGTGGGACAATAATCATTTTCTTGCGCGGTACTCAAGTGGTTAAATTACAAGACCAGGAGATTTAAATAGAATTTCATTCCAAATGAAGCGACAATTTACTTCTTTGATTTACATATTCCTTACACAATCACTTCAACTCATTATTTTAGTTAAAAGAATTCATTGCATTTAGGACTTCAATCAGACTTCACCCTTACACTCCTTAAAAAACACCTCGTTCCTACTCCTTAAAAAATTGAAAGATTTTGACAATATTCAAATGGGAGATGTACATTGTAATGTTAATTACTAATCTATTTTATGATTGCTAAGTTGTAAGGTATCAAATAAAAAATTGACATTTCAAATTGTGATATTTCTCAAAAATGTGTACCACTTAAAACATTTCAAAGTGAATAGAATTTATTTACTAAAACCAAAAAACTAAATAAAATACTTCACTCGAAAATATTACAATACTAGATAAACATCATTCAGACATTGCACAGTATTGTTTAAAATCATAAGTTTTTAATTTGAGTTTTACTAACAACTTATGAATAAAATATATATGAATAAAAATATTTTAGCTTTTATATTGAAACAAGTTTTTTCTACAATAGTGATTATTTCATTACATCATTTTATATCTGAACATGATTTTTCTGTATCTAATGTTGTAAACATACGATGCTTGATTTTTTAAAATCAATCAGTCAATCTACTTTTTACTAAAACCAAGTGTGTCTAGTATGCCGCTCTTTCTGAGTTTCATTTGGAAATATTTTTTTTAAATATAGCATGATTTAGCTTCAAACTTTTGTGTATGCATTTTAAAATATAATTTATAATGGTTGTCTTGAGAAAGGAATCTTATCTAAAATGATTATTACACCATTTTTCGGATGTATTTGATACTTAACCTTAAGTATTTCTGCAATATTAACTGTAATAGAAATTAAATAATAAACTTTTCATGCCCGCGTTCTATATTAAACGAATGCCTGATATACAAATTTCTTTTGAACTTGTAGGTTTTTTTAAAATATTCCCGCATATTCTTATTGTTGCAGAACTGTGATCTCTCTGGAAGCGATTTACATAAAGCCAACTTGAGAGGCGCAAACTTGAAAGATGCAACATTCGAACTAATGCTTACGCCATTGCATATGTCACAGACAGTCCGATGATGCATTTTGCCAAATGATATAAATATGAATCAATAAAACACTTAAATATTTATTAATTTCTTTTACACATGTTTTATATACATAAATATATAAATAAAAACAATACACTTTGACTATTTTTTTAATTTCCTTGCATTGCAATCTTGAATAGTATGAAGTTAGTATCATTTGTTTTGGTAGCAGTCTATTTTTACCTGTGACGATTGTGCAATAGCTGCATCAAATCACAATAAATTCGGCTCTTGTTTGGTTACCGTCGTCGTCAAATGTGACTGCATTGACATTCTTGTAAATAACGAACATCTTTATAAAAGCTCAATCATGTTGAACGGAGACAGTTCTCAAGCTTCAGAAACGACCCGTAAGTTTTTAAACTGAAAATAAATTTATTAATCCTTCATTTGTATGTCTGCATTTCTTAAATTGATGCATCGTTAGTTTTGACACAGTGTTTCCTCTCGAGAGTGCTTTATTTAATTTTTAAATTATCGCTGGTGTCATTATTCAAAATTACTTGTATATTTTCTTATTTTTACTGAGACATCTACAGCCGAAACGATTTTGTTTTTCCAATGCGGTTCCAAATTTCGGACGCTTTTTAAATGTCCGTCAAAAGCATCTGATTTACAGCTAGGCAATCGAGCTGTTTTTTTTTTCTTAATAATTTTCGCCATATTATCTGTTTCGGAGATTATTCCGACCATGTGTACGAATGGTAGGTATTATATGTGATGAATAATTAAATTATTCCTACGATTCGTTTCCGCCCACATGTATTAATAAGCGGTATTCATATTGTTCCTTCAAATAAAATTTAAAATATGTCTTACCCACATGATGGATTGTATGTGTGCCATTTTTTCGGGTTCGCGCCAATGTTTCAATTGTTCTCTTTTAATTAATATTATAATTGAAAGTATATTGATATGAAATTGCTATCTTTAGAATGCAATCCCTTTTCAAAAATATGGATTTTGAATGATTTTAAGCATCGTCTTAGAAACTTTCCTGGAAAATGTGCAGTTTAATCAAAAAAATATTATTGTTGTATGCTATTTTATGGTAATAAATTTGAAGTTCAATTTACGTGCAGTTTTGGAATCTAATGCTGTTTATGCAAGAAGTGTAGATTAACTTATTTCTTAGTTAAAGCAGACAGCATTCAAATATATGTATCATAAGTTGAACACATTAACAGAAACACTGCTGTTCTTGGTATATATATATTAAGATTTCATTATCTTTTATTCAATTTGCATTGCAATAGAATGCCAAATCCTAGTCAATTATCACAGAATTTACCATGATACAATTAATTGAAAGATGATTTTTGGCAATACCGAGATAGATTTACAGATATAAAGTAACCTGGGAATATGCTGTATTACAATATACGTCAGTTCTCTCCTTGATCACTGTACATGCAATTCAATGCAAGTGGAATATGTCTCGGAGAAAATCTATATCCAATACTCTTATATCCGTTTTCAATTTCTGACTGTCGAAACAAAATTCTGTTTGTATCATATGTGTTTAAGAATATTATGTCATTACTGGGCTTTTATGCAAGTATTGAATTTATGGAATAGCTGCTTATTAAAATACACATATTTCAATAGTTACAGTGCTTATGGATCACTTTGAAAAATTGACTTAGTGGTCATACTTTAAGGTTATTGATTAGGCTATTTCTTTGGATTCATATTATTTGAGTATTAAAAATATAAGAAGAATCACATTAGCACCCCATCTCTGTAAATTGTTTGATATAGCCTAATTCCTTAAATATCTCAAGAAAATTTTCAGGAGTCAAATTTCCTACTTCTATATTTTACCAAGTCCCCTTCCTTAACCTGCTGATTGCTAATGTCTGTTTAGATAGCCGGTTCCATTATGTTAATAGTTGATTCTCAAAAATACAAGAGCATACGCACTGCTAAAACCGTCATCTATGTCAGCAGTCGGCAACTGGTGGTCTGCGGACCACCAGTGGTCGGCGAGGAAATTTCGGTGGTCCGCAGAGAAATCTGACTACTTGTTAAAAAAAATAATTTAAAAGAATGTGACGAATCCCCGAAGCAATACGCTGTAATATTGATAAATAAGCAATGCAGACTTCAACACAAATGGCTTAAAATGTAACTTACACTTTTATTTATATATATAACTATTTAACACAAAAGTCCATTTGGTGGTCCGCCGGATCAAAATTTTGAAATATGAATCCATCTAGTGGTCCGTGAGTCCAAAAAGGTTGCCGACCGCTGATCTACGCGGTAATTTTTGTATCAAAATATGCATGATTGTCATAAGTTTAACATCAAGCTTGTAAGCTATTTTTTGAAATATTCACTTTTAGAATATCTACTTGGGCCTCAGGATTGTCTTAAGAAATTGCACTAATATTTCAAATAGTTGTCATATTTGCCTTTACAGTGACGTGTATGTACAAATACATCCAAATATTGTCACCTATTATAAATAGCAAGTTCAGGGAAAACAAGCCCCCATTTCCATCATCAATTGCCTTCATTAATGTATCGTACACTCTGTTTGGGGTTCAACAATGGCACATTCGTTTGAACGGATAGGTTAAATGCATCTTGATCATATTCACGCTCACATTCCAATTCTCGATTGAAATCGTCGTTCATTCCATGATCTGACGTTGTCATTTCTAATTTGGTTAACAAATGGTCATAGCACAAGTCTTTGATCAAAAGCAAAGCCTGAACTGTATAAATGCGACAAAGAGCATTAGTAAAACACGCATCTAGGATGATCAGAAATCGGATCGCTTTGCTTCCGATGTTGAAATTTCTTCGATGAAGCGTTACCTAGTACAATAATGTGGCATCTCCAGAGTAGAGCAACTTTTGTGCATATGGATTACTTAAAACGATTACAAAAAGAAACTGTGCAATGTTGAGGAGGTGCATGCTTCAGCATGTTGAGTAATATTCAATCTGTTGAAATATACTCGTTAACCATTCTCTAGATGCACAGACAAATGTGCAACAGTGGGATGATATTCATGAATAAGGAATAAGAATAAACACCAAATCACATCACTTCAGCTCACATATCAAAAAAAAATCATTGATATCAGTCATTTTCCAAGATATCATCAAAAAAGCCAATCCAACAGATCAAAGATAATTTAAATTGGTTCAGCCATTCTTGAGTTTTAAATAGTGTATTTAACCCAACTTTTATATATAAGAAGATAATATAACGGTAGTAACAATAATTTTAATGGTGGTTGATTTTTCAAAACCCCTCATTAGAGTCATTAATTTGTTATGGTTATGATATTATTTTTCCAAACTTGAATAACATATTGTTCAAAGTAGCTATTAAAATTGATTCAGATATAAGAGTAGCTCTTAGGCACATTGTGTATATTTTTCTCAATTCTTCATAAATATTAATGCAAAGTGGTTACTGACCATTAGTTTGAGGATTTTTTTTGCTATAGAGGGCCTAAGAATACTGAAAGGCTAGGTTGTGAGCTACAAAACGTGAAGTTTACAAAGTTAAAATGATATGATTATATTTTGGTGATAATTTAGACTTCATTTATGTCTTAGGAATTTAAATTACTT
>JAHFWJ010000553.1:0-50409 GCA_028555115.1 Himalopsyche japonica
ATAAAAATATGGTAAAAGGTGTAGTAAACATCCATCATTGTGTGAAGAGCGTGGATCAAGGTTAATTAAAATTACTTCACATAAATTATTCCACTGTTTCATTACACATTATATGTCACGGCGAGTTGGTAGTACCAATTAAACTTGGTACGCCCCGTACTGCAATTACAAAGTCTGCATGAACAGCGCGTACCAAGTTAAACTGAAACTTGGATGTTGTAGATAAAATATGGTAAAAGGTGTAGTAAACATCCATCATTGTGTGAAGAGCGTGGATCAAGGTTAATTAAAATTATTCCACATAAATTATTTCACTGTTTCATTACACATTATATGCCACGGCGAGTTGGTAGTACCAATTAAACTTGGTACGCCCCGTACTGCAATTACAAAGTCTGCATGAACAGCGCGTACCAAGTTAAACTGAAACTTGGATGTTGTAGATAAAAATATGGTAAAAGGTGTAGTAAACATCCATCATTGTGTGAAGAGCGTGGATCAAGGTTAATTAAAATTACTTCACATAAATTATTTCACTGTTTCATTACACATTATGTCACGGCGAGTTGGTAGTACCAATTAAACTTGGTACGCCCCGTACTGCAATTACAAAGTCTGCATGAACAGCGCGTACCAAGTTAAACTGAAACTTGGATGTTGTAGATAAAAATATGGTAAAAGGTGTAGTAAACATCCATCATTGTGTGAAGAGCGTGGATCAAGGTTAATTAAAATTACTTCACATAAATTATTTTACTGTTTCATTACACATTATATGTCACGGCGAGTTGGTAGTACCAATTAAACTTGGTACGCCCCGTACTGCAATTACAAAGTCTGCATGAACAGCGCGTACCAAGTTAAACTGAAACTTGGGTGTTGTAGATAAAAATATGGTAAAAGTTGTAGTCAAAATCCATCATTGTGTGAAGATCAAGGTTAAATAAAACTATTTCACTTCGTATTTCGTATCAAGAAAACCTGATTCTCGTTGTACTACAATTTCAAACGTCTGTAAGAATAGCGTAAACCAGGTTCCGTTGACAATTTAGCCGATCTGAACACTGGCAAATCTTCTATCATCAATACAATGAAGAAATAATCTTCTTCTAATAAGATTTCTAGAACCAATTATAGCCATAGGCAACGTAAAACATTATTTAAATATTTAGTAACAGCGTGAATCAGGTCTAATGGGCACTACTATCGATCATTAGATGCACAGGGGTCTCTTGTGTCGGTGACTACGAAACTCGCTATAGTAGAATTCAGTTTATATTAAAATTGCATATCTGCAGAAGAAATAATTTTAAAGATGCGGATATCCAAATAGCTCGGAATACAATGCACCACCAAAAGTGACTGTATGAACAAAGTTAATAGAGATTATTTCAAATATCAAACAAAATTCCCATTTTATAATGCATTAAATGAAACCTGAAACAATTTGGCACAAACCTTTCCGTACTACAAAGTAATGAATGCAGCAACAGCGTGGTCCACGGCGAAATTAAACAGATGCTCATTGATCCAGATACAAATTCAATGATGACCTGTTCAACTCATATTTAGATTGTTTATAAAAATTGGCACTAAACCATTGTGAAGAAAACCTTTTGGAAGAAACAATTTGGCATAGACCATTCCGTACTACAAAGTAATGTATGCAGTAACAGCGTGGTCCACATTGAATTGAAACAGACACTCATTGACATAGATTGATCCAGGTATAAATTCACTAGTGACATGTTAGTAACTGACATATGACAGTAACTTAAAATATTGATTGTAGCCACGGAAAGTGGAACTTTAGCATTGTGAAGAAAACCTGAAACAATTTGTCATAGACCATTCCGTACTACATAGCAATGTATGCAGTAACAGTCGAATTGAAACAGACGCTCATCAAAATAAAAATTCAAATCATTTTTTTAATTGTTGCATTGCAATTATTCAAACATCATATTTAAAGAAACAGTGTAACTGAAATTAACTTTTGAAGATATAGAACAAAATACGGCACTCCTATTTAATAGAAATTTCAATGAAAATACTACATAAAAGTTAATTTGCCTAATTTGCTATAATTTATTGAAACACCTAAATTATTACAAAATTTAAATAATATTATATATATAACTAAACGAAACAAACTTGAATTATTTCAAAGTTACTTACCGACAAGGCTCTGCAAAAATCACTCTACTATTCACAACAATTAAAATCACAACTCTGCAAAGTACTGACCACCCTTCAAGTCGAAGCCATACCACTGAATATGCCAAAAATTGAAAATTTCGTCTTCTTTAAATGCTTTCTAATCGCACAGGACAAGTAGGGTGACCATGCACTACCAAATGAAGGAGATGGCTAATTAACTAAATTTCATAAAATAGAATTCACAGTCTCTCTTTATTTATTTACTTCAAATTTAAAATTATATTTGTTGAAGAAGTTATGTAAAGAAAAAAAATCGTCTCTTAATGAAAACTTAACATTTGAAATAAATTAATTAGATAGAGAGAGTTAATCATACTTCGTGTTATCATTCTTTGCGAATTTGCTTTCATTTTGAACCACGTTCATTTATATTTAAGGTTCAATTGAAATAACCGTATGTTATATATTTTATCAAAGTAATATATTTAATTACAAATTGTTTATTGATCTTGCTTAAATTTAATGAAAAATTGTGATGCCATAATTGGTATATAATTACAATAAAAAATGTGTTTATTTGTTATTCATTTCTTTTATTGTCAAGTCGTTGTATTATACTTAAAAAACATTACGTTGTTAAAAGAAATTTTTTTTTTTTGAATTAAGCTTTAATTGGTTATTAGAAGCAATTAACCCATAAAAAATTCATTTCATTTAGGACATTAAATATCAATTCTTAGTTTAAAGCCTTTTTATTTACCGTATAACATAAATTTTATTTTATACTAATTCCATATATTAAATCATTTCTTTTGAAGAAACAACCATTTAAGTATTGAAATATACAAACACGGCTAAGATTTTTGTTTCTACTGAAGTCATTTCCGTCACGAAATCCGTTGTTAAAAACAATTGATAGAAACAATTTGTTTTACGAAATCGATGCGATGTTCAAAATAAATTCGTTGGTCCCCAAAATATTGTTTGAAATTATGGTCACGTCAATAAAGAATTGCCAGGTTAACCCCTGTACATAAGAACACAATGTTTTGGAATTTTCCATGAGCTCCGAAACCATTTGTGATCGAGCTAAAGGCTATCGAAAATATACTAGATTCTTAAGAAAACAAGCAGTTTATTTATTTTATTTTTTGTATAAAAAGTTTAACTATGGCTGACAAATCAGATAAGTAGAATGGTGATATGAAAATAATAAGTGCACTCTAGTTACAAACAAAATTATTTTTTTTTGACTATTTTATCAAAGATTGATCATTAATACATTTATCATACACATAAAAAAGAAACATTATCTAATAGTCATTGTATTAATTGAAATAATACAGAGTAAATAAATTTACAAGCTTAAAATATCTCTCCGACAAAGTTAGATTTTATTTTATCGTCTTTATTTTATCAACACGTTATCGAGAAATTGACTCCATCAAGAGATTCATGTCCACGGTAAACCCGATTACCAATATACCGTACGTGTTTTTAATATATAATTAAATTGTTTGTAAATCTCGTATTTTTTTAACGTTACTGTTATAAACTAAAACTTCGGCAAAAATGTACTAAAAAGTTGTACGTAGTATCCAGCGCGGGATACAGCAAAATTATATATAATAAAAATAATTCTGGCTTCATTTGTTCAATCATCATTTAAGTTGATAATTTATCAGTCGAAAATGATTGATAAAATGCTTTGCATTGAATATATATAATACAACAGAAATTGTTGTGTAGAAATGTTATCGTCAACTTCTTTCCAACTTAAAGATCACGAATGTCTCTATTTGAATATTGTTCATTTATAAAAGAGTTGATTATTAAAAAATAGCGGAAGTATATATTGAAAATATATAAAACAAAAACCTCATATTAACAATTTATAGTTTTTGGTCCCTAATTATTTTGAAACTCTAAATGTTTGTTACCCCATTGGTTATAAACTATGTAATCTTACAAAATATTAACGAAACAGATGTGCAGTTAATTGCAAGTCGCTTTCTATTTTCAATATTTCTCAGTAAAATCTATTCCCCGATGTTGTCCATTGTCCCATTAAATGGGCAAGTTTTAAAAGTTTTCTCATTGTCTTGTACCCAACAAAAATTTATGGACATAATCCGCTCGTCTTGCAAAAAAAATACATACCTAGATTTTTTTCCTTGTTATTAAAAAGTGTGGTCAAAACCACCTAAGTAATGCTATGTTATATATTCATATGTGAGCTGGAAGACGCCTTTTTATAGATTCGATGACTTTTGAATCTATGATTTAAAAATAAGGGATATACAATAATATTACTCTAAACATAGTCTACAGTCATAACTAAAATACGCCAGTTATGGAGAATTTTTGCAATAACGATAATCACTGAAGGATTAGAAAGACTGCAGACGCAATTTACAATTGTTTTCTTAATAATGAAACGGATTTTTTTATTGATAATATTGATTTTGAATTAATTTATTTAGATTGATTCATCTCGAATCATTTAAATTCCACGATATCATTGATAAAAATAATGACGCTTTATATTTGGATTTTTCACAGGCAATTTTTTTTATACTACAAATATCAATCCGCTAGCGCTCATTAATATGAATTCATTCTGTAAATTATCCATCTGTTTTAATATAATCATATGTTCGAATTCGCGAAAAAGCTTCTCAGAATACAACATATTTTCAACAAATATGTAGGTAATGTAGTAATTAGATTTCTAACTATGCATTCGAAGCATTAATAAATTTATTTAATACCAATTACTAAGATATAAAATAGAAAGTTGATACTTTATAGTATTTCGTTATATATAAAAATATAGACTAATAAATAAAGCATTTGTTTTTTTTTCTATAATAATCGGCGTTGGAATCACAGTCAGAAGTATGCCCACTGATTAGATTATTGAATATAATACAGTTTTCTTAAATAAATAGATTCTTAGATAGAACTGAGAATCAATATTCATAAAAAAAGAAGGATATTATCGACACATCGAGCTAACATTTGTTACAATATTTCAAGTCTGTATGAGAATTGTGAGTTACAATTTTGTTCATAGTAAAGGTTTTTGTTTGATTGTAATTGGTTATATTATATTTGATATAATTAGTTTGTGTGTGTTTTACGCTATCCGCATTTGAGTGCATGGTCGAACGTAAGTTATTCTACAAGAACTGCGTGCTAAATATTTTAAATAATAAATACACATCGATGGTACTATTTCAGTAATGTAATATACCTTACTTCGAGCAGTATATTTTTGCGAAATAATAAAGAATTAAAACCTGGAAATTAACTATAATGCCTTTTTACCAAAAAGTGATACATTGAAAGTGTACCCAATACTTAAATGTGTATTTTTCTGAAGAGAATAGGGACAAACTAAATAGATAAGGCCATAACGGGAAAAGCGTTTAGCTTACCGCTTTTATAGGCCTAGGGGGATTTTATAAATTACATATACATATCTGACTTCACATAGAAGTGCATACATCGACTGAAAAGTTTTTTTAGTGAGGTTCAAGCTTTTAAGCTCCATAGTAGAAATCATAGTTTTATTTATTGCAGGTACTGCAATAAAACTAGGGCGGGAAATAATACCTATCACTTTGACGACGTACGTGACTAGTCGTGAAAAAAAAGCACAGCCGTATAACAAGTATGTAAGTAAATTTGTTACTATACTTATAACCGCCAAAAACAAATATTTTCTGTCATTATTGGAACAGATTCCACTATAAATTGTGATTTATCATGGTAACACGGTGTGTTTCTTTTCTAGACTCTTTTTTCAAATCTGTGGAGTCGTTGCAGTAAAGCACAAATCCGACATTAATTATTTTATAATTATATTATAAATTGAAGATTAACCAATTAATTGATTTCAAACTTGTTCATTGAGTTATTCTTTAAAATCGTATAAACAAAAATATTCAGAATCGCTCGTTATGCACGACTCCGTAGCTTTGCTTCTATTTGTTTCCAAATATAAAAATTTTATTATCATAAAATGAATCAATATTTTTACGGCTTAGTTGTGCAGACCATGTCATGTAAAAATTTTATATTATTATATTTATTATAGTTCTAAAAAAAATATTAAGTACATAGTTCCGATCAGGGTGTAAGTCAAAATTGTTATCAACCATATCCTTTATACCTTATAAATTTTGAAGAACTAAAATACATTGCTACTTTTTCACCGTGTCAAAATATATATTTTTCGCTGGAAGTGTCATTCCTATTTAATTACAAACAATAACAAAGTTTTTTTACATATTATATAATGAAATTTCTAACAACACTTCTTCACTTTTAATAGTTTGAAATATCGAAGTGAAATGATTCTAGCCACGTATTTCTTTCGACTAATTCGAGGCCAATATGAGAATTCTGCCATCCTTAATAATATCAATTTTTGTATTCTGGATATTTTTTTGAGAAATCATGGACATAATTGGTCTTTTCTTCCAAAATGTAGAACTAGTCTGCCAATGGGGATGCCAATGGTAAGAGCATTAACTATGTTTAACAGTATTGCTTCGGATGTTGACATATTTCATGTGGACGAAAGTGTCCGTCAGTTAAAATAGATATTTCATAAGCTAACACAGTTGACTTTTTTTGCAATCCTTGTTGATTGTTTTGCTGTGTATTTTTTTAATTTCCAATACTTTATGTTTTAATATGTTTTAATTTATAATTTGTAAATTTTGTACCGTGTAGTTATAAATAAATAAATATACGAACCAACAGTGTTTGTTTGTTAATTATTATATTTACAGGCGACGTGTATTTCGACGCTTTTACAAAAATCAGTTCAGTTTCCTACCAAATAATTTTAAATAACCTGTTGATAAATAGATTTGCTGGTATTGCTTACCCTTCAAATAATGTCATTTAAAAGTAATCAAGAATACAATTCCACTTAGCATGCACTTGTATATGAATTATAAGTCAATGGAAATTTTAATTAATATTACTGAAATGCAATCAGCAATAATGCAGGGTTTTGTCAGCACTTTCCGGCTCTAATTAACTGGACACTTCCATTGATTTAAAAATACCATTTAAATTAACAAAATATTCCTTTATTTGTACTTTATTTTACTTGAGACTAAATGTTAATCTCCCTGTGTTTATTTCTAAGTTTCCAATACCGGGTGTCACATTATTTAGCTAAAAAAATAATAGTAGGCCAGTGCTTCGTAACCTTTTTTCTTCCATGGCACACCACAACTCGATATAAATAAAAATGCAAATGATTCACCACCGACGCATTCCCTCCGTATTGTTTACTCTATTTACATTTTTTCCCTAATAAATTCACATCACACATATATTTGCAGATTGCTCGTGTAAAATATTTGTGTACATTTCGCATATTATTCCAACGGAGAAATAGTTATTTCTGTGTGAGTCTTTTGTTAGAAAAATGAACAACGGCACACCTAGTATCGCCTAGCGGCACATTGGGGTTGAGGAGCACTGCCGTAGGCGATATCCCAGAATTTTGACGGTTTTTTCAATACCTCAAAATAGGTAATTAAAGCGGAAAATACCGCTGTTTCTCCATAGCATTGTATAATGGCATTATTGTTCACTTAATATTCGTCTTTGTGGTCATTTAATTGAGATTTTTATGCAATTCTATTTTTTTCCAATTTTAATTCAATTTTGAGGCACTTACTGCTCGCACAACCTGCAATAATGATGCTCTTATTTATTTATAGTTGACCATCCCGGCAATTATGAAGTAAAGCCATTTAAGAAATGTGATATTTTGTAGTTTACCCCAAAAACTGAAAGATTAAAAAATAAAACACAGTGGTATGAAAGACAATCGAACCCTCAAGCAATCGGTTTCGCTTATCTCGAGAATTACCAAATTATAAATATTTATCAGTTGATAATGCTCCCGATGATTAAAAGTTACATGAAATTTGCAATATACATTTATGTAGACCATCTAAGAAAAAAAAATTAATTAAAAAAATATTTAGAAATTTAACATGTTGCGTTTCGGTATATTTAAATGACATCTTTTCATAAGTCTAAAAATATCATCGTATATTTACATATAATATTTTATGGTATCCGTAGACGTCAAGGTTTTGAAATGCAAAATTTTTTGTTCCATCAATTATTATTATTATAAAATGGCGCTAGGGGCCGTTCAGGTCCATGGCCGACTGCACAACCTCTCTCCAGGCATCTCTGTCGAGCGCTCTTTCTCTCCAGTTGACTATCCCCAGCCTCTCAACATCCTTTTGAATGTTATCCGCCCATCTCCGTCGAGGGTGACCGAGAGGTCGGGTGCCAGCTGGTGTTCCTTCATAAGTCTTATGGAGAGCTCTAGACTTCTCAGATCGTACAACGTGACCCGCCCATCTGAGCCTTCTCGATCTCAAGATATTAATGATTCTTGGTTTGTATCGGTCGAAGAGCTCAGCGTTCGTACGAATGCGCCACTGGTGGTTTTCATTAACGGGTCCAAGTATACTCCGGAGGATTCTGTTTTCAAATACTTGGAGGGCCTTTTCTTGTTTTTCTGTTAAACCCCAGGTTTCACATCCATACATGACTATCGGCATAATGATCACGTTGTACACCCGGCACTTGGTTTTGATGGACAGCATTTTGGACCTAAACAGACTATTTAGCGCGAAGTACGCTGCATTTCCACTTCTCAGTCGGTCAGCAAGCTCCAAAGTCATCTCATTTCTAGAGGAAATATTAGAGCCCAAGTACTTGAAAAGAGAGGTTCTCTCGAACGAGGAGTTTCTTATTACCATTCCATCAATAACTGTAATTTTATTTTAAATAAATTATTTGAATAATGTATTAACACTTCCCCTACTGTGCTAAAAAAATACGTTCGTCACGGTGATGGAGACTCAGTGACCAATTGAAAAAATATGCTTTAAATTGGAATAATGCTTAGTTGGGTTCTTTCGCTAGCTGTGTTTTAACAATATTATAATTATATAATGTATATTATTCCCAATAATGAAAAAATTCATGAAAATCTGTAAAATAATGAAATAATCATAAGCATTTCGAGCAGACAAACGCGAGACGGGAGGACGTTCCCTGTGCATTGACTCAACGATGACTAAAGAAGCGAATTTTTGGGATTTGGAACATGGATATGGATATGGAACATTTTTAGGGATTTGAAACATTTTGAATTAAATTTCATTAAAAGAAAGCAAACAAATGTAGTTTGTACAATTATTAATTATCTTATAACATACTACCATTTATAAAAATTGCAAATTAGGACAGTTTAAAGTCATAAAATATACGAAAAATAAAACGTACAAAAGCTTTATAATGTATATGGTTACAGTAAAGAAGAATGTTTATTGCGTTCAGGACAAGAAATATTTTGCTTCTACTCTGTGTATCAAGTACACCGGTCCGTTGTAGATATTGCAAAACAATTTTGTTCTTTTTATGGAATCTTTAGAACATATACTACAGATTTTTCTCTTCTAAGCCTCACGGGGTACAACTGAGATGTTACTTTCTGACGTGTCAGTTAGCACTTCGCCACAATACGACAACACCGTGTTAAAGGCATTTAGTAGTTGCTGATGGTATTTGACGTTTGCATTTTTCCTTTATATAATATTGGGCTTTGCTAATTATAAGCTTAGCTCTTTAATAAAATGCTTTTTTACATAAAGAAATAGTAAATATAAAGAAATTTTATGATACCGACAGAAATAATAAATAAAATTGAATGAAAATATTCAAGACCCAAATTCAAAGTTGACTAATCCTGCCCGGTAGAACTCGCGAATGGGTGGGAAACACACACACTTTTACATGTGCTCACACCAATACGATAAAGTACGCACACATACAAAGTGCTTCCCGATTTCATTGCAAAGGTTGATTTTTTGCAGGAATCGATAAATGGATTTATACTAAAATACTTTTATTTAAGCAATAAAGGCTTAGTCGAGGGATACATAGAATATGAAAACCCAGGGCTAAGTAGATTTAGAGAAAAAAAAAATTTATGTCCTAGACCCTAAATGTCCATCATCAGGCGGCAGGTGTTAAAAGCTTCATTTCATGCATAATAGATGGCATCATATTCCAATTTAATGAACACATGTAAAATGAAATCTAAAAGCTATAAGAACACATTTCGTTCACTTTCCATTACATTCCCTAATTGACTTTCGGCCGAGCAACACCTGTCGTAAACACTCGATACTACTCAAAACTTTCTCCAGTGCTATGATGTGAAGTGCGACTATATTTATAGTGTGAACTTTGTGAAAGTTCAAGTTTTGTGTAAATTTGTTGAGTGTGTGTGTGTTGCCGCCGCTGCTGTGTCCGGACAAGCTGAAGCCTTTGGGAAACGAACGCCAGCCAACGATCAACAGGTATGAACAATCCTTTGTTTTAAATTAACTGCGTTATGATCTTGTACTCAAACTATTTCACATTTCAGTCGAGTATTCTGTTACCATCAACGCCACGTGTTTGTGAACGCATTAGCTTTCAAACTTTCTCTTTACTCGTTGCTTTCACAGCTCTCAAATGCAATATATGCAATTCTTCGTGTATTTTAAATTCATTTAACGTAAAATATATCCAACGGATGTTAAAAATCCATTGCTTTAAATTAACTGCGTTGTGATCTTGTTCACAAAAATTTTACACTTCAGTTGAGTCCTCTGCTACCGCCAAAAGCCACGTGTTCGTGAACCCATAAACTTTTCTTTGTTCGTTGCTTTCTCTGCTATCAACTGCAATATAAGCAATCCTTCATATATTTTTAATTCATTTTACGTGAGAAAATCTAACTTGACTGCTTAAAACTTTATCTTCCTGAGACCAGTGGCTAAGTCCGGCTGGTAACTCCCAGTGGTAAATCCCATACGCGAAATCCCAGCGGCGAATCCCAAATGGAAAAATCGAGTGGTGAATCCCAAATGGTAAAGCCCAGAGGTCGAGACCGAAATGGTTAAGCCCAGCGCCTAGTTCCAACTGGAGATGCCATGAGATAAAGCCAGAATGGTAAAGTCCAGTGGTAAAGCTGAAATGGTAAGCCCCAGTGGTAAACCCAAATGGTTACGCCGAGCGGCCAAAAAAGAAAAGCACAGCGGTTAAGGTATGATATTCACTTTCACAGAGTCTTTCTTCATTGTTTGTCACTTACGAGATATTGCTATTGAGTCGTCATGGTCTCTTCGAGGTTTTGTCTTGCTTCTGAGGAGGTGCTGTCTTCTATACCTGATGTTATTTTGGATTGAAGGTCGGATACTCGCCGAAGCCGTCGCAGATAAACGAACGCCGGCCAACGATCAATCCAACAGATTTTAATAATCCTTTGTATTAAATTAACTGCGTTGTGATCTTGTTCTCAAACAATTTTACATTTCAATCGAGTCTTCCGATCCCATCAAAAGCAGCGTGTTTGTGAACGCTTGAACGTTCAATCTTTCTCTTTACTCGTTGCTTTCACTGCTCTCGACTGCAATATAAACAATCCTTCATTTAACGTAAGAAAATCAAACTTGAGTGCCTAAAACTTTATCTTCCTGAGCCCAGCGGCTAATTCCGGCTGGTAGTCCCATACGCTAAATTCCAGCGGCGAATACCAAATAGAAAAATCGAGTAGTAAATACCAAATGGTAAAGCCCAGAGGTCGAGACCGAAATGGTTAAGCCCAGCGCCTAGTTCCAACTGGTGATACTATGAGATAAAGCCAGAATGGTAAAGCTCAAATGGTAAGCCCGTTTGGTAACCCCAAATGCGGCCAAAAAAGAAAAGCACATCTGTTAAGTTATGATATTCATTTTCACTTAAAAGAGTTTTTCTTCATCGTTTGACACTTACGAGGCAGTGCTTTTGAGTCATCATGATCCCTGCGAGGTGCTCTTCTTGGCTCTGAGAGAGTTCCGCCGTTTATATCTGATGATAACATCGAGGAGTCTGGTCTTCGTCGTTTGTCACTTACGAGGTATTGCTTCTAAGCTGTCGTGTTCCCTGCGAGGTGCTTTTCTTGGCTCTGAGAGAGTTCTGCCGTATATATAGATGATAACATCGAGGAGTTCATCTTCATCGTTTTTAATTACACGTAATTTTGAATAACACACTTTTAAGTTATTGGGTTAAAATAAATAAACATAGTGAGTTCTGTTGCATCCGTGTGATAGAACTCCTGAAGAGGTCGTTAGTAACAAAATATATAGAATCGTACACAGTTTTAACAATTAAAATTTGATACTAAAATACCATCATGAAATTTAATTACTTTTTCAACGAATAATTAAATGAATTCTATAATATCATTAAAAATAAATGATTGTATAATATGTCAATAAACAGACTGTCAAATGTTTTCGAAAATTCAAATTGATTTTCAAATGTTGTTCGAAAGAAAAACGTAAACATTTTTTCTTGCTGTTGCCATTAGTCAAGGAAATTTACTGTATTAGTATTCCTGCTGTGAAATTGACATTGAAACACATATTATTATAAGTTTTATATATAGAACAAATTTATTTCTAATATTAAATTTTTATTTAGTTTTGAGACATTAATTCAATATAAATAGTGTAATTGTTTCAAAGTTTGATATGTTATTGACATAAAAAATATCGAGCATCAATAAGTAAACGTAAAATGCACAAGCTGGAGTAAAATAACTTCATTCATTTCAACGTTAACCATAGACAAAACACAAAGAGGATTGCAGATGAATAGTTATGTTTCTCTATGAGCAATATTGACAGCAATTGACAGTTAACAATTTGCAGGTTATGCTCAGGTTAATGTTGACAGGATAGAAAGATCGGTTGATACAGTCAGAAGTATCCAAGATTTATTATGAGTGATGATTCAGATGACGAAAATTTTATTCGGTTTGGAACTCCATTACCAGAGTATGATGAAGGTATTTAATAAAAATATTTAATTATGATATATGTAAATGTACTCGGAATACAATCATAGGGTCAGGAATCAAAATCTCATCAGCTCTCACAAAAAAATGATATAAAATATTCTATGTATCCGGTGGTTACAGACAAAGAGTTAATAGAAGATAAATATATTTAGCAAATGTTAATTTCAGTCAACAGAAATAGTTGTTAATATGAACTGTAAAAAGATTATTTCTACAAATCGATTGTAAGGCAATGGGCTTATTATTGATAATTTTCTATTTAATTTTCTAGACAGGGTCCCTAAAAAGAAATCTTCATATCAAGATGTTGGTGAACAATATGCTCTCGATGCAAATGGAAAACGTCGATTTCACGGGGCTTTCACCGGAGGATTCTCCGCAGGTTATGGCAATACCGTATCTGCTCCGGAAGGTTGGACTCCGACAGCATTTAAAAGTTCACGAACAGACAGAATGCAAGCACAGGTACACTCTTTTAGTAAAGATTAGTTTTTGAGAGCTCCATGACAGAGATTGGTGTAAAACATTATTATGAAAACAATCTTTATATCCAGATACTAGACTTTTTTAGTAACATATTGCTAAAATTCTTAGGAGAACTAGTCATTGTTGACATACCAACTCGTATTGCAAAATTATATATCGATTTTAGCAAATCCTCAAACCCGAAGACTTCATGGATGAGGAAGATCGAAGTGAATTTGGAATTGCCCCTCGAGAAGTGAGAACTACTTATGATTTTACTGCTACCAAAAGAAAACAAAAGACAGAATTTCACGATGGTCCGATTCCAGGTATTGACAAACTGTTTAAACTATTTTCTTTTCAAACTGCTTTCCCTGTGACACATTTTCTATCAGCTTTACCTCATGTTCTCATATATTGTCTTGAAATTCTTAATGATTTATGGCTCATAGGGGAAATAAAGTGTATTCAACTAATATGGGCATGAGTGTATAACAAATGAAGATACGAAAATATTGAATTTATTATAGCTAATTATGATAGTTACCTGGATTGTACCCATCTATACTTGTGGGCGATTTTATTCTATCATCCTCAAATTCCATTGAATTCTATTCATTTAGTGTAAATTCTTTTCTGTTTATTTTTTGGTATATTTCTGTAACTGTCTTAAATTTATTTAAACTGTTTTTTTAATTATTACTGTATTATATACATATTTTAAAGACCCTGTTTTTTATTCGTCTATTTTTAATAAAGTTTGTATATTCATCTTTCATTCATGTATTATATTATTTTCAGTGCAGAATAATAATGCTGTATTTGATTTTATTGTTTGATGCATATTTGTGATACCTGACAAATGTATTTTGCAGATCTTCAGAATGCTTTCACATAAATATCAGATTTAAAATAATAGCCCCTTGAAAATAGTGCTTTGTTAAAAAATAAATAGACATTCTAAAAATCAAACTTAATTCATTGATTACTGATTGGAAAGTATCATTTTTTCTGTATTTAATTCGATGTAAAATTGACATGCAAAGCTTGAATTTGTGAAGATCCACTTTAATTATATAATCAATATTTTTTTGTGGATTTTAGGGATACCAGTTCTAGACTCTTTCCTTCGTCCTGTGCATGAAACAGCGGCGATGCGAATCTTAAAAAGTATGGGTTGGAAGCCAGGCCGGGGTGTTGGCCCCAAGTTGACCATGAAAGAAAAGAAATCAGCCAAAAAACTTTACACCTGTCATATTCCAGCTCAATTTAGGGTGAGTGCATAAACTATAATATGACTCATTTATTATATTAGGTATGTATTTAATTTATTTTCACCACTTGTTCATCATCATCAAGCTAACAACAAGGGAGAATTATTGTTTCAAAAAGACCAAATATTGATGTGTTTATTTAACCCGATCGGCGCGATAGTTTTTCATACAAACAAAATCTGTCCGCGTTGCTATTTTTCAAAATGTTCTCCGTCCACATAGAGCTATAAATACACCAATAAAAAATAATTGGGTTGGCTTTTATGGAAGCTAGATGCATTAAGAATGTTTCACAACATTAAAAAACACAAAGAAATGTCCTATGTTGTCACAATCACCTTAACAAATATATCTCTAACAAATAACTAACTCGTAAATGGCCATTAAGGTGACGTAACGAAGCAACCAATCAAACTGAAATGAACAAGAGCCATTACTGTTACATGTTATTGAGTGAAACATTGCAATGCCGCGAGATTGGTGCAAAGTTAAGTGCAAAGTTAGACACGAGTTTAGCACGCAGTTTCAAACTGATATGTTAAAAATGGCGGGATCGGAATAAATTTGAAGGGTTGGAAAAATCGATGTTTTAAGCATTTAAACCTAATAATTTTATGGAGGTGGTAGTATCAGGACGAATTAGGCGATATTTCAAAACCAAAATCAGTCCTATATGCAAAAGATTGCCTGCGTTACCAACGTTTGAATGTTCACGTCCCTATGTCTGGGGCGCTCGCGTACAGGCCTTGCACATTGCCGTCCCATACGTCGGGGCGTTAGCGTGGAAGAGATTAAGATATAGCTGTAAGCCTAGTCCACTATCGTCTGGAAAAGTTGTCTTTAATTCTTCCATTATAAAAGATACATTTAGCGTTTCTTTGAAACCCTCATGTGTTTTGGTCCTTTATTTCAGACTGGTTCACCAACTCAAGATCAGGAAAAAGCAGACCTTACCCAATCGAGCTCTGATGAAGAGGATGACGACAATCAGTATTCAGAGTTTCTCTTTGAACCAGATGACTTTAAACCTTATGTAGCTAAGCCGAAAACAGATACATTTGGTATTGGATACGTGGGACTTAGTCGCCATTCTGTTTTGGGAGGAATATCACAAAATTTTAGGGGGGACGATGAATGGCGAGGCAGTCATCTTGTTACATCTGATAAAGGAAAGAAGGTGAGCTACAAATCACTGAAAAAATAGGATATAACTCTCAATGAAATCCTTCAAAGAATGTGTATATAAAATTTTAATAAAAACATACAATAATTGGATTTATTACAATATAGAGAATGTCCATCTAATCGCATAAAAATTACTCATTTTTTATTTAATTTCCGATTATATGGATTGAATTTTTAAATAATAAAAACACATTTTTTTAGTACTTATTTCCACAATATATTTTTTGATCAGGACCGGTTTAGCTCATCGCGAGCATTCTTCTCAGTTCATTCAGTTGATAATGCTCGCGATGAGCGAAACCGGTCCTGATCAAAAAATATATTGTGGAAATAAGTACTAAAAAAATGTGTTTTTATTATTTAAAATATAATGCCTTTCCATCAAGAAGTGACAGTTAACACCTTAAAAAAAAAAATATGGATTGAAATTCAACATTCATTATTCAAATGAAAATATGTTTGAAATCCTTATTTTGGTTGCGTATTGCTGGATTTTTTTAGAGTTATTATGTTACTTGTTTGAAAATACTACTTTACATTTTGTTTTCATTTTTTTACTTCAAACAATAAGTGTATTGAAAAATTATCATTCAACTTGATGGTTTTGTTAACACGACTTTTTTTTTAGAAAATCTTACATTAAGCAAGAAATACTATGTGTATATACTTAGGTCTCGATCCGTGGCCAAGCTTTTGGAGTTGGTGCTATGGAAGAAGATGATGAAGATATTTATGCCAAAGAAGACATGTCAGGCTACGATTTCACCCTCGAAAATCCTGCAGAAAGAAGAAAACAGACTATATCTTCTCAACAGAAGCAAAGACAGACAACTGGTAGTAAAATGGTGAGTGCATATCTACTTATAATTTTCATACTCTTCACAATATGGCAGCTGTTTATATATTACACACAAAAACTATAGGGTCCGCCATCTAAAGTTTTTTTTTTCAACTAGTGCTTATTTCGTGAATGGTAACACTTAGCTCATGTCTGATTTGACAGATAATTAGTTTTATCCTTCCGCTAAACGAATATGGTTGTGTATACGCTTGAACAACGCTGGGAAATATTGCGACATTACTTTGAAAATCATGGTAATGTTGCAGAATGTGTGCGAAAATTGCGTACGGATTTTGGAAGAAGAGAAGCACCGTCAGCTCCGTATGTTCGTTATCTTGTGAAAAAGTGAAAGAAACTGGCATCCTCATCGATAAACCAAAGCGTGAAAAGCCAAAAACAGTGCGTACACCCGAGAATATTGATGCTGTGGCAGAAAGTGTGCGTGAAGCGCCATCAACATCAATTCACCGTCATTCTCAACAATTGAACATTTCGGAGACATCATTGAGACGAATTTTGCATAAAGACCTTGGTATGATGCCATACAAAGTCCAATTGGTTCAGGAGTTGAAGCCAACTGACCATCCAATGCGTTTTCGCTTCGCTGAGTGGGCCTGCGATCGACTTACAGAAGATGCCGATTTTGCCAAAAAAATCATCTTTTCGGATGAAGCTCATTTTGATCTTGGCGGGTATGTAAACAAGCAAAATTGTCGCATTTGGGGCACAGAAAACCCGCACGCATACATTGAAAAGCCGGTACACCCAAAACGAGTCACTGTTTGGTGCGGATTTTGGTCCAGAGGCATAATTGGGCCATTTTTCTTCGAAAATGAGCAAGGAGTGGCCGTTACAGTCAATGGCGATCGTTATCGGACCATGCTGAACGAATTTTTGTTCACAAAAATTGAAGAGGAGGATATTGGCAACATTTGTTTTCAACAGGACGGCGCTACGTGCCACACAGCCGAAGCTACACTCGATGTTTTGCGCCCTGTTTTTGAAGATCGCATTATCAGCCGCAGAGCTGATGTCGTTTGGCCACCTCGGAGCTGCGATTTGACACTGTTGGACTATTATTTGTGGGGTGCCCTCAAAGATAAGTGTTACGCCGACAAGCCAGAGACAATTGACGCTTTAAAGGACAATATTCGTGAAGCCATTGGTGAAATACAGCTGCACACAATCGATAATGTGCTCAAAAATTGGACCGATCGTGTAGGCTACTGCATGGCCAGCCGAGGCAGCCATTTGAATGAAGTTATTTTCCATTATTAACCGGAAGGATTGTACTTTCAAATAAAAAAAGAAATTTGAGAAAATATTAGTAGTTTTTTTTTATAGCATTTTCAAAAAAAAAAGTTATTTGGCGGACCCATTATATGTCACACTATAGAAAAGTTGTTATTTATTTTTTATTTTTTAATGACATGTAGTATGAAATTTGAAACTACAGTTTAAAAAAACCATCAATTTTATAGTTGATTATTCGCCCCAAGCTGGTATAAGCATCATATGGTCATTTTTAATAAATATATTACATACAATATCATAAATTATCATTTTATTGCTGTATACAATTTAGCATTATTTTAATTGATAAGTAAGTACCTACTTGAATTCATTGGAAAAATTCATTTTTTGTTTAGTGTTATTGTCAATAATCTTCTTAGACAATTTAAGTTTATTCATTTAAGATTCTCAAAAGATAATAAATAAGAGATCACTTCCTTGGTGTTAGGAGAAGAGATGATTTTAACAAAATTGTGCTCCAATAAATATACTATTTTATTTCAGGTATTGGCAGGCTTTATGCCTGCATCATCGTCAACTGTAGTTAAAAAAGTATTCCCCTTACCAGCACTGCCACGAGATTTCAAACCGGGTGCTGCATTGACGCGAAAAACTAGATTCAGTAATATTGAAGAGAGCGCATCTGGAAATTTAACTGTAATCAGAGACAGAGGTACGACGATGGTTTTCTTTTCTCTGAGAATTATCATACTAGTCTAGCAATTCACATAACCTACAAAATGTGTTGACAGAGGATGGGTGATAGCATTCAACAATTTCTAAAAACTTTCTTCGATAAAGACTGCATAATATTGGAGTTGTATAAGCATTTTAATTTTACTGATAATTTTTATGGATTTGGTGGTTTTTTTGTGGTGAATCGATTATAAATCTTTATATTTGTGAACACCACTTTAATATCTTTCGAAAATTAGTTTTTTTTAGGAAATATCTTAACCCTTTTAGTCTCATGTAGCTGATGATTGACTCCGACTAGTGTATGTGAAGAATTCCATGGGACCGATCATTGGTCTCAATATTCAACGTAAAATTTTTAGGCAAAATATTTTTTTTTCTTTGCTTTACGGGTTTTCACATTTAAAAAAAATGCATGAATCGCACTTTGAACATCAATACGTGATTCGATTGTTTTCAAAATCTGTCAAATTTTTTTCATATCTTTTCTAATATTACTACATATATTCAGTACTGACCATAAAAAATATTTTCTGAGGTTTTTTTAGGTAATAATAAAAATATTTTGCAAATTTGTCTTTACCCAATTTTTTAATATATAAAAAGGTTGCAACCCATGTCTATATCTACTGATCTGATTATTTATAAGATAATTTACAATGATAAGAACTTTCATACCATGTTTTTTAAAACTTTTTGTAAATTTTTAAAAAGTTTTATAAATTTGCATAAATTTCCGAAAACAATGTTTAGATATTTTTATAAATTATTTGCCCATAATTTTCAGACCTCAAGCTGAATGAATTGTTTTACCGTAATTAATCAGAAACACCCACAAGAAACTGAAGAATTACTAATATGATATGGGCAATTTGAAATGTAATGATTTCTGGATTCTTAAATCTATAGGCTTAGTTATCATTGTTTTTATCGATTTGTGTATTACTTAGACTGGAAACGGAAAATTTTACACACGGTACGTTCAGTCAAATTCAAACCCTGGATTTTATATATCCATTCAATGTCAAGTGATTATATGTTGATTTAAAATTGCTTCACTGATATTGCATGTATGCCAGAAATATCAAAACATATCTCAAACATACACTCGTTTATCATGGAAAATATTTTCATACATGTAAATAATCCCTCATAACTTTTAAATATAGATGTCATAATGCATTATATTTTTGTCTTTTTACAGGGTTGGGGCGACATGATCTCACTGCTCAACAAAGAGGCGTAATCCTTGGTGAACAAGAAAGAGAAATTAAGATTACTCAAAATAATGAAGACACTTCTTTAAACTCAACAAAAAACCTTTCATATGAAGAAAGAATAGCTGCAATTACAGGTCGAAATGTTAACTTCGTTAGCGATTCATCAGACACAACCAAAAACACTGCTGACAAAAACCCAAGTGAAAAACCTGGTGTTTTTAAGCCATTTGCGGCCAACCCAGAAAAGCAGCAGAGATATGAAGATTTTATTGCACTCAAAGAAAATAATGGTGTTTATAGTGAAGAAAAAAACAATAGCAAACCGAAAAAAGACAGACTAGCTGAGTGGGAGATGGTCAGAGAGAAATCGGAATTCGAGCAGGCATATAAACTATACAGGCCTCTCAGTGGACTCATGAATGACAGGTTTGTTTATATTCTTTGCCATTTCTAACATTGCAATAGGTTTGCCCAGTATTTTAATACTCATTCCAGTGTGGTAATTTTTAATGGTAAATACATACATAAGTGTATTTACCATAAGAAATTTGAATTATAAATGTAATATACAAGTAATGATATCTCAATTAAATATTATATGAATGATAAAACATCACATTTAGTACTATTTCCACAATTTTATATTAATAAGATCAGGACCTGTTTTGCTCATTATGACCATTATATTGCCTGATATAATTTGAATTAAAATCAAACTACACAAAATTTAAACAGTTAATGGTTACCGAGTATACACACAGAAAAGAGAAATTTAGCGATAATATAATATTACAAGCAATTTGTCGAGACAACATTTATTACATTTGCCAACCTTTCATTCATTTATTCACTGTCATTTAATGATAACTATCACAAAAAAAGCTTTGATCTATAATTAAATACAATTTAACAAATTGCCCATGCCAGTGGTAATGACACAAAATTGATAAAAGAATTGATCTAATTTTATTAAAAAATAACTGGCTGTATTACATTTAAACTGATGGTTAATGAACAGTCTGATAAAAAATAATGGGTTACTGAGAAAAAAACTTTACCTTAAGAGCGATAAACTATTATATTTGAATAAACATAAAATAAATACAAACTTAAGTTAGGGGTACTCATATTTTACTATATGTCGATACTTACGCATTTAAAATGGAGAAAATCTGGCACTTTTTCGTCTCATTTGAAATTTTATGTATCATATCACTGTAATAGAATGATAATTTATTATTTGGCGGTAATAGTAAGGATTGCAAACCATTAAAAAAAAAATCCAAAGATGTCAATGTAACCCTATATAACTGCTCTTTACACACATTAATAATTGTAATTATATTGATTTTTTTATTCAATTTATATATCCGTTTCCAAAGAAGGAGATTTAAAAAAATTATAAAGTTACAGCAAATTTTTCATTCATAACTTTGAAGAAATCATTTTCTAAATGTATTTTCTATACAAAAAGAGATTGAGAGACTGACATATGAAAGAAATCATTTGAAATACTTAATGTTGAAATAATTCAAAGAGTTCATGTACTCTTCCCCATTACGAGTGGTACATTCATTTTGTAAAATGATTAGGCTGCTGGTTTGAAAAAATATTTATTAGAGATATTACATTATATTTCTAGGTTTGTGTCTGCAGTAAACTCTGAAGATGTGCCTATACCAGCCAAAGAAAAGAAGGATAACTTGACATACACTTCTACAGAAAAGTTGGAGGCTGCCCGTCTGGGTATGTTTGGTAAACTTACCAAAGATGTCCAACAGTGGCGACCTGACTCACTTCTATGCCGCAGGTTTAATGTACCGGATCCATTTGGACCAGGGTAAGAATATTCAGTAGATTTTCTTATATCAAACTCCTTAAATAAAAAAAAGGATTCAAGCGACTAGAGTAGGGCTCAAATCTGTTATTGTAGTTGCAAAAATATTTGCTCAATCCTTATGTACTTTGGGATTTAGAGACTTACAATCGCTTACATTATACTCGTTTAACCAAGATTAATAAGAAAAACGAATTATTGGTCAATCAATATTAATCTGTTCAAGCAAATGTTGCAAACCCTGAGACGGCATGATTTGTGTCCAATGAGCAAGTGTTGCAAGATATGCAATGTGAAAATTCGATTCAATCAATAGTGCAGGAAATCTTTGTATATTATCAGTTTTGTAGACATTGACCTAATGTATTTTTAAATTAGGTCAATGAATCGAATTTCAAATTGTAATGTAGTGTAACTATTTATAATATAATAATAAAAACACATTTTTAGTGCTTATTTCCACAATATATTTCATGCTGATTTAACTGATCAGTTGATAATGCTTGTAATGAGCAAAACCGGTCCTGATCATAAAATATATTGTGGAAATTAGTACCAAAAAATGTGTTTTTATTATTTAAAATATCGTGCCCTTCCACCAAGAAGTAACAGTTAACACCTTAAAAGCGATCTAATAACACATATATATCATATATATTTGTCTTTTTCTATTGAATCTAATCTTTTGTAAAATCAAAAACTATTTTCTTGTGTTTTGATTACTTAAAATATATTTTTATTAACAACTTCATCGTATAGGAATCCCATTACAACATAGCAACAGGGAAGTAAAAAAGAAGGGTGCGAAAACACTATTTAAAAAAAAAATCCTTTCTACCAAGATGCGACAGTTGAATCCTTAAAAGTGAATAAAATACAATTGAAAATAGTTTTATATAATTTGGGAGTTGCGATTTTATCTGGAAAATTGCTATTATCTTACTGTTTAAAGTAAAAAAAAAAATCTAGTGGTCTTTAGCATGTACATATGTAATTGTGCTGACACACATTGCAATGTTAACACGATTCAGACTTTTACAATTATATTGTAGTATTTATTTGTTTTTTTTTTTTATACTTATACCTTTTTCTCAATATAACGTTTTTCTTGTTTTAGTTATGGCCAGGAGATGGCAGGGAAAAAGAAATCCACATATTCAATTTTTGAATACCTGGAAGCTTCTGTTCATAATAAAAGCAGTTTTCTAAAGGCACAATCAGGATTCAAAGAAGCTGAAATGAAGCAGCCAGTTGATAAATCTGAAGATAACCCCAATATTGCAAAAGACTCCAATAGCATAAAAATAAGCGATGAATTAAATACAGCAGCTGCTCCGAAGGTTACGGTACCTGCAAAACGCATGACTGTTGCAGAATTGTTTATGCAAGAGAAGGAAAGAGAAAGACAAAGTGCTGTCAAGAATTCAGCGCCAACTTTAGAATTCCAAAAACAAATCAGCCAAGATTCTAAACATGAAGAAGAAAATGAAGTCACTGACGTTATAGAAAATTTCAATCGGGTTGATTTGTATAAAGCTATTTTTCTTAGTGATTCTGAATCTGAAAATGAGTCTGAAACAAAAAGGAGTAACCTTAAAGAAATTGAAGTTAACAATGTTGACAGTAAAAGTGCATCATCGAAAATTGTAAATCCGTTTGAATCTCCTCCAAAAAACGTTGAAAGAAATCCATCACCTCCCCGAGGGATTTTCGCAAATTTAAATTTTGACCAGTTAAATTCTTGGCAAAGGAATTTAACTGGTTCAAATGATATTCCTGATGCTGACAAAAGTATTCCAAAAAATAATGACGTTGAAATAGTACAAAATAACAGTAAAAATATTTCTATTGATACCGATAACTTGAAAAATAATGAAAAGCCAAATGTAGTAGCCGTCAATGATAAATCTATGGACATAGATCCACAAAGCTGCAATGTCTATGGTCCTAAACTACCTGAAAAACACATTTTTAAATCTAGAGACGAGAGAAGTACTCTTCCAGACGTTACTAAATCAGCAATTGTTAATAATCCTATAAATGCTATTGAAATCGATTCATCATCGAGTGATAGTGACAGTTGGGTAGAGACCAGTAAGGTTAAATCAAAAAGTTCTCATAAAAGTAAGCATAAAAAGAATAAAAAAAGCAAGAAAAAGAAAAAATCAAAGTCGCCAGAGAGAAAAGAGCACAAACATAAATCCAAAAAAAGACATAAACACGATGATAGATAGCATGTTGACCTGTATTTATAATGTGGACTAATTTTTATGAATAAAATTCTTTGCCTTCTTATTTGGTCTTTAATATTATAATAAAATTAATGTGTAATTAATTCAAGCTTGAAATAACACAATAATGGCATTGGTAGGGACATCATTTCATTTTTTTTTCAGAGGAAAATCTATATTGAAAAGCCCGTCCAAAATGGGTTAAATACGCATTAAAAAGAATAGGACAAATGTCTTCTCTGTGTCCCCAATTAACTTATTCGGGCACTGGCAAGACATCTATCACTTCAAGGCAACCAAGCCTGAAATCCTACAGGAACAATCTCTGTGCTTCAGTTTCCATAATATAAGTCTGTAGATCACCGCTATAACGGAGTTGTTGGCATTTTTGCTTAATAAATCCTTATTCATTTCATAAACAGAATTATAATGGAGAATAAATAGCAATATATCAAGTTTTGCAATGATTAAAACAAGTCAATTTGTAACACAGTTTTAATTTATATGCATTGTATCACAACTACGCAAAGTGTCATGTTTTTTCTTAGCTTTGCTGTTTTAGCTGAACCCTTGCAATTAGAGCAAAATGAGCTACATAACACTTGGATCGATAAGTCCCGGGACTAACTAAGAAAAATATATTTTTTTGGCAAAATTCGACTTTATTCATCAACATAGTCTCCTTCAAGAGCAACACAATCAGTCGAACGATTCTCTAACATTTCAATACCTTTCTTGTAGAACGATTTATCTTTGGCCTCGAAATAAGCGTTCGTTTCGGCGATGACTTCCTCGTTGGAGTAGAATCTCTTTCCTTGGAGCATTTTTTTGAGGTCTGCAAACAGGTAGTAGTCGCTGGGGGCCAGATCCGGTGAATATGGTGGGTGTGGAAGCAATTCGAAGCCCAATTCATGCAATTTCGCCATTGTAGTGAGTGACTTGTGACACGGCGCATTGTCTTGGTGAAAGAGCACTTTCTTCTTTTTCATTTGGAGCCAGTTCTCACTGATTTCGTTCTTCAAACGCATCAATTGGACAATGTAACGTTCGCTATTGATGGTCTTACCTTTTTCAAGGTAGTCGATGAACAAAACTCCATGAGCATCCCAAAATACTGAGGCCATAACCTTACCGGTCCACATTTGCGTTTTTGGCCGCTTTGGACGCTTCTCACCGACTGCAGTCCACTCGGCTGACGACCGCTTTGACTCTGGAGTGTAGTGAAGGATCCAGGTTTCGTCCATTGTCACATACCGACGCAAAAAATCCGGTTTGTTTCGGCGAAACAGCTTCAAACAGCGCTCAGAATCAACGACACGTTGTTGTTTTTGATCCACTGTGAGCAAACGCGGCACCCACTTTGACAACAGCTTCCTCATAGACAAATGTTCATGCAAAATAGTGTACACACTGCCGTATGATATCTTTAAGGTGTCAGCTATCTCACGCAATTTTAATTTACGGTTTTCGAAAACGATTTGGTGGACTTTTTTGATGATTTCCGGGGTAATTGCCTCATTTGGCCGGCCAGAGCGTTCAGCATCTTCAGTGTCTGTACGACCACGTTTAAACTCAGCATACCACCGACAAATGGTTGTTTTTGATGGAGCAGATTCCCTGTAGCACTTTTCAAGCCATTGCTGAGCTTGCACTGTGTTTTTTTTCATCAAAAAACAATCATAAATCAACACACGAAATTGTTTCGAATCCATTATTCTGAGAATATCAAGACGAGCGTCACTTAAATCACTGTAGCTCATGGACCAAACATCAGAATGTCATGAAATTTTGACAGGTATCTTTTGAAGGTTGGTACTTATGAAAAATCATACGGAACTTTTGTTGGCAACGCCATCTATGTGTCAGTCCCGGGACTTATTGATCCACGTGTTATATTGTCGGTTTAATTCTAATATTACATTGGTAAATTTTTTCAGGGCTTCATGTTTTGCTGATTTCAATTTAAAAGTATAAAAACACATCTATTTCATACATTTAATATCCAAATATGCAAGTGGAAAGGGGACAAAAAGAAAATATCTTCGTATTACGTTATTTAATAGTTTCGACTATTCATTAAATGCTTATGTGGTTAAATAAACACCAAATAATAGGAATGAGAGAAACATTCTTTCCAGGATACCCGGAGATGAAATAACTAAAAAGAGTTACTTACTATTTGATTATTTTTTCAACCAATCATTTTTATAAATTGGATATTCCATTATAATTGACAATACACTCTGATTTCATAATTATTGTATAATACTTGGAAATCTGAATGTAATACATTATGTTGCATGTTATGTCTTGTTTAGAATACTTTTGAACAGTTTTTTTTGTGTTATTCTACACATACTCTTCAATGTTCTGATATCAGTTTTGACCGACCCTGAACACTCAGTTCCACTATAGTAAATTGACTTGGATGTTAGAATTCAGACAATGGTACAAAAAACAAATTTTTCACACTTAAGAATAAAGGATCAACTTTGACTCTAACCAATATAGTTATCCTCTGAAGAATTTGGAGAATCTGGAACTACAACTTTTCCCCTTCATTCTACTTTGAATAAATAGCTAGTGTTGTATTTGAATTGATACAGTGAATTACTATTTATTGATTGAATTGGCATTCACTTGGTAGAACTCCATTATAACACGGTGAAAAAAATAGCAATGAATTTTATTTCTGCAAATTTATTTTTAAAATATAGTTGTTAGCTATTTCGGTTCACGCCATCGTCAGAACTATGCTTAATGTGAATTCCTATTGTTACATATTCCTATTCTTTTGGCTAAATGGTATTTTGATGCCTGTTAGAAAAGTTATCTAAAAATTGCATATAAAATTTTGAGATTATAAGTGAAATACAATAAAATATTGTACAATTACACATTGTCTTTTATTATTAATGGAGATATCTGTATCCTTTATTATTATGTCTCATATATAAACTGTCAAGCAATCATTAATCATTAACATTCAAGGCTATGGGAACGGCTAAAGTAAAGCTAACTAACTGCATGTCTCGGGGGTGATAGAGTGTGAACAAGAAAATCAATATGCTTCAGCGACTTTAAATCAGATACATCATGTTTTATTTATTCATTTATTCGTTGAAGCAATATAAATGTATTCAATAAAACACCACTCGGTTTGAAAGCATATGATATTTGTATTAATTCAAAAAAAGTATTAATATTTTTAACGCTATGATTAAATAAATATTTAAATAAAATTTATAGCATTATTTTATTAAAGTTTTAAATGAATAACTTATGACTGTTTACAATCAAAATTCATAAATTGGTTATTCCACCCAATCTGTTACTAATTGTAACGCATGTTTCACCTTTTTGACAAACATCTTCAAACTAATACTATCGGATTAATATTTAACTTGTTAGTAAAGAATTTAGCGATATTATTTCTTTGTACTAAATGTGGGGAAGGGGCTAACCACAAACAGTAAGAGAGCTAATGAGTGTTATATAACTAGTTGCAATTAAGTGAGAATCAATTTAACAATAGGGATCAGTCTATCATACTTAAAATATTATTTACTTAAATTGAATACTGTCACTAGTTGGATTAATTTTGAAAAAAAAAACCCATCTATAAATATTAATACCTTAGTTATTTACATTTACTCTCTAGAGTATTTCTCGTCAATTAAATGACTTGCAAACACTGAGCAAATTATTGCTTAAAAATATTGCTTTCATTGTAATATTATTCTTTTTACCTATCAATGCTATAAAAAAAGCTTGACTATATTGTAATCACTAGATATTTGTAAGAATATTGCTTGATTTTTGTGATGACAGTAAACATAACAAAGTTTATGATATCGACTAAAGGTGATTGGTGGAATTTCAATATCAAATTTGAATTGTTACAACTTTGTACGATTCCAAGTGTTTTGTCACTAACGACCCGGGTTTCGCCATTCGACATCTTCAGGCATTCTATCACACGCATGCCACAGAACTTTATCAATTTGTCAGTTTTTCTCACTCATTATTCGTGCCAATGAGTTTTGATGATTGATAGTTTTTGAATTCTTTATGGAAAAAGTTATGTTGCATCCGTGTGATGGAGTGCTTGGGGGTACCGAAAGGCGAAACCCGGGTCGTTAGCTTAGTGACAAAACATGTGGAACTGTACAAAGCTATAACAATTCAAATTTGATAACAATGTTTCTAAATATGAAGAAATGTCATATTTCTGAGAGATCATTAAACATTCAAAGAATTATTCACATGAATCATGAACAATTAGATTCCCTAAAACTAGGACCAACTAAAAAATGTATAGATATAAAGTACACATGTCATTTACAATTTTCTGTAAGTGAACAATAATATATTGTGTTTTTACATACAATTGGCCTTAGGTGTAGTTACTAGAATCAACGACATGGTCAGGATCACACTTTTTAACCCTTGTAATGAATGTTTTTTTTCTTCAAACTATATTTGCTATGAATGTCGAGCGTATTGAATCACTATGCAGAATTTAAAAATTTTAAAACATTAAGTGATGTCACTCAAATCAAAGAGTATAATACCATTTGCTACAACTTCAACATTTCGCTTGGTAAGAATTGTTGGCGTAACTATTTTCGAATATAAATTTGCAATTTTCGCTTAGCAATCAAATAATTTATGATATCGACTGAAGGTGCTTGATGGAATTTCAATATGAAATTTGAATTGCTACAACTTTGTATGATTCCACAGGCTTTGTCACTAACCCGGGTTTCGCCTTTCGGCATCTTCAGGCATTCTATCACACGGATGCAACAGAACTGACGTTTTACAAAGTTGTAACAATTCAAATTTCAATCAAATAATTTTCATAAGTATCCTTATTAGAATGAATATATGTTATTTTTTATACATTACATTTGATAAAAATCTAGGAATACAGTTCCTTGAAAATACGTACTGGTGCTCTTCAATACTGATACAAGTGCAATACATTTCTAGCTATAAATATTCGGACATATTTGAAGAGACGCTGTTTATCAATCAATAATTATTGCTCTACATTTAGTTTTCAATTGCTTACAGGGTGCAGTGGAGTAATGTACCATACGTGAAAGCGGTGATTTTGGGGCCTCAAAAACAACTTATAACATATATGAACCACATATTTTTTATACTGTATTTTACAAGTAATTCTTTTAATATTATACCGATGACTCTTGCAGAATATGTAACTATAGCGGTGTTTAACGTCTTTGAAATTAATCGTGAAGTATTTTGATAAAGAGAGATTAAAAATAACTTAATTTTATCTATTGATTGAATTGGTATTTACTTGGTAGAACTCCATTATACTGGAGTTCTACCACGGTTATAACACGGTGAAAAAAAGCAATGTATTTTAGTTCTGCAATTTTTTTTTTTTAAGTCGTCGGAACTATTCCATAGTCAAATATATCTTATATAACAAAAAAAATTGAGAAATAAAATGCTTTGCTATTCTTTCACCGTGTTGTAATTTTATCCAATTTAATATGAGCGTTTCAGATCGATTTCGTGACTCAATTTTGCTGTCTGAATTTAATTTAGTGTATCCCAAGTACATAATCCATAACGGAAGAAGTAGGCTATTTTAAAATCATCTTTATCATATAATATTTTACCTATTATATTTTACTTTTCTTTACACAGTTCATACAAAAAAATCGTTTTACTAAATTATGTCATTCTATTTTCCTTAGATTTTTTTTAAATATTCGTTTTATGCGAATTTAATGGGTTAAGGAACGAAATATACAATGCATAATGTCCGCACTGGTCGGAATGTCCGGTCATATACCAGTGCCTGCAAACCTTTCTCAAAGAAAGATTTTTTTGGAACTAAATTATTAAAAAATACTGTTTTCCATTGAGTTGCATGACCTTGAGTATTAGGTGAGATCAAGGAGGCCGTGAGCATTTTTCGATCCAAATTCTATAATTGCTTGGGACTTTCTGAAATAAAAGTTATTCTATTTTAAAGTTATGGCCAATACAGTAAACCATCACAGCCGCTTTGGCCTGGAAACATCAAAGTTTTATTTGAAATTCTAAATTATCGGAATTTAATTATAATCAAATTTACTGAGACTATTTGTTAGCTGTGCATGAATATTTTTGGAAAATATATCTTTTAGGCCATTTTGGTATTTGACAATGACATGGATTATTTTTTCCGAGCGAGCCCACTATAAGCACACCGGAACTGCATAGGTTTTCGGTGATATCGCAAATTTCACTTTATTAAACATTTGTTATGTAATGGTAAAACCATGAAAATCATTTTCGGACCTAAATCAAAGCTTAATCACACGATCATTTTTCAATTATGGTAGTGCGTAATTTTTTAGTGATTACTTCTACTAGTTCTACAAAATTATTTTTTTAAATATAGTTGATAGCTATTTCGGCTTACGCCATCGTCAGAACTAAAATACATTGCTATTTTTTTCACCGTTTTATAATGGAGTTCTACCAAGTGAATGCCAATTCAATCAAAAAATATCTTTTTCCGTTTGTATTTAATTTCTAGCGTTGATTTAAACTTCAACAGCGCTGGCATAAATAAAAATACAATTCGCGCCAAAATATACCAGACGAGAAATGGAATACTAAATAAATACGAAAATTTTAATTTTGTGTTCTTTTTGACAGCAATTGAATTGGTTTTCAATATCATCATTGATCAAAACTATCAACTAACAAAATGTTGCGAAACAAATCAATATGCCACTAGCGCAATTAAGTAATTATTCAAGACGCAGTGTAAAATGAACGACGTATACTGGTAACAACGGATCGATAAACGATAGATTGCGATTCTTGTTTATATATTTTTTTGCTCGATTGCCAGCTGTAGTTATGACTGTCTTATTCGGTCAATATGCATTTATATGCAATTCAATCAAACGTCATTCGCCGTTTGGTTAATTGATTAATTAGCAATGCCAAGTTCGAATAATTGAATGAATTCGCGGTCGACATTTTGATAAACAATTTACTACGAGGCCAACGCTTGAAACCAACCCCAAAATACTATTGACAGAGAAAACGAAAAAAACATCGAAAATAAAAATATTACTTTAGTAATTAATTACTTACTTGTCTAGAGAAAAATCTATGAATTATTGAAGGTTTGATCAATCAAGATGTTGAGACGTTGAAAGTTATTTAAAAAACCGCGAAGCTTAAATAAATATTATGGTTTTGCTTTTGCTTTTTTTCTATTATACAATTCTTAAACATCGCAACTGTATTTATCATCCGCGTGAATGCTTAAAAGTGACGAAAGGAGAAACCCGGATAGTAAGAATCAAAACTTGTGGAATTGCACACAGTTTCAATCGAAATCGTAAAGTAATACAAATAGTGGACAAATGTTATTACTTACCTTAACATAATATTTTTAAATTATTCAACTACATTTAGATATATATTGAATGATCTGTAATTTATTATCTTAGTTCTTAAACCTTTGGTTTTTTGTATCTGTTAATTTTCAACTCAAAATTTTGTATAAATACCGTTGATTGCTATTTTTATTTTGTCAGTTGATAATGTTCGCGATGAACGATACTCTAAAATCCAAAAAAATAATTGTGGAACCTGTTCTAAACAAAATTTATTTTTATTGTATAAAAAAACGTTTATTATAATTTAAAATGACTCATTTTGTGAAGATAGTGCTAAAGACATATTCATAATACAAATTAATCAACTTTTTGAATTATTAGCTAGGCCAAATGTTTTTTTTTCCTGATTTTCTACGACCTTTTCCAATCATTGTGTTATTTAATAATGATAAACATATTGAGAATTTCTTCTTGATATATCAGATATTTTTTCTGTCCAAATATTTAAAACATCTAAATTATTAATGTTAATAAAGTTAATGATTATTTTTTACACATTTGGCACCATCAGAATTCTTCTCAATCTGGCGAATACGTATCATATACTTGTTTATAAAATATTTTGCACTCGCTAAAATTATCAAACAAAAAAAGTCTCAATTAAAAATTGCTTCTTGACGGGCACACCGTTTTCAATTATTGCTGATGCAAAAAAGAAATTGTCTAACAGTTAAATAAGAAGGATTTTGACGTATTTGTTTTGACAGATCCGATGCTGATCCATTAGTGGTTATTAAAATTAATGATCCTTTATTAGTCTTGTTTTAATTAACATCATGTCATGCGTAATTGGCTACTATATGTCTATCTTAAAGATGCCATATGAAACAGTCATTAATCATGAATAATCAGCATAATGTCTGGCTTTTTTTGTAAGACTCACAGAAAGTGTTTTAATTAAAGTTATAATATATGACATTACAATGCAGATGACATAAATATCTACACTAAAGGAATCTATGTATAAATATAATAAGTAACACTGAATAATCAATAAATTATGATTTTATACTAAGAACTCATTTATTTGTAGCAAATATTACCTCTAAGCAACCGTTTCCTTATTTTATTTTATTTATGATTCTTAACCTTTTTTGTACCACAGGTACAATGACCGGCCGTAACTAGTGTATACGAAAAATCCCATAGGGCCGATTATTGACTTGAATTGAAAATCAAATTTTAAAGTCATTTTTTTTTCATTTACTATGCAATTCGTCACATTAAAAAGGAATGTTTTTTTGACCATATTGTATATTTAACAGCTGGGGATGATTCATTTATGACTTAGGCTCCCAACCTGAATGTCACGAGGGGTTTTTTGGGTGGTCGCCAACTTATACGGCCAACTAAAAAAATGTATTTTTTGTATGCTTTTGGATTGTATGGGGTACTTGATCACTTTTCTCGTTGCTGGTATTCACTACTGGTCTTCGCCGCTGGGCTTTGTTACTGGTCATCGACATCGATCTTCCTCGCTGGTCTTCCCAACTAGGCTTCGTCGCTAGTCGTCTCCACTGGACTTCGCCGCTAGTCTTGGTGGTGGTTTTCTTTTGTAATCTTCTTCGCTTATCTCCGCCGCTGGGCTTCGTCACTGATCTTCCACACTGGGTTTCGTTGTTAGTCTTTGCTGCTGGACTTCATTTCTGGTCTTCCCCGCTTGTTGTCTCTGGGATTTCCACTGGTCTCTGCTGCTGTGCTTTACCGCTAGTCTTCCCCGCTGAACTTCGACACTGTTTTTACTTCTATCAAATTCTATAAAAAATTAGACCTGGAGCAAGATATTCAGTTACCTGTTGGAATATGCAAGATCCTCTTCAAGATTCGTACCTAAGGCAATTCGCCAGTGAATCGGTAATATTAATTATAAATTGTCTCCTCTTTCTAAGCTTTCACACGAGCTGATAATTTTCGAGTTTCTCATCAGTAAATCTTGTCATTTTTACAGTCAGCATGTAATGATAGTATTTATATTTTTCAAATAAAACATATAATTTTATTATGTCAAATATCATTTAGCATATTACATTACCGTAAATGAGTACAACGTAAAATATCTCCAATAGATAAAATGATGCATAACGTAGCTCTCTTGCGACCTGGTCCATCAAATTTAGGTTGACCATATATCTATCAATTCACCCGGTTCGATTTTGACACGATTTTTCTTTGAGATTTCTCCAACCCATAATAATTTAACTAAATCTAAAAAAATTGGTTGTCTGTAAAGTCGGTTTACGGACGATAGTTTAACGTGACAACGTCATAAGAAAACATTGATGAAATGATTGCATACTTTTATGAATAAAATGGAATCATTTTTATTGAATTATCATTATTTTGTATGGATACGAAGAAGGACTGAAATGAAATCTACAATTTTTTTTCTGAAAGAAATCGTTGATAATTTTTTGTTAAAAGTATATTTGTTATACGTTAATCAGATTTTTAATATGCAAGAATTAATTACCTTTATTGCCGCATTTGTTGTTGTAATATATACAATGAAAACCAAATTAACATTTCACTTCACTTTATAAACAGTTGTAAACAGATCACGTGTAGGTACTGTAGGTGTATAAGTTGTGTGATGCCGCTGTCTCTTTTCTACTCAGACGCATCGACCAATCGAGTGGAAGAGAGATAGATGCGGCACAATCCGAACGGTAGGCCGATCGTGCCTCTCTATCGTTTATCCGCGCTCTCGCTCGCACGCTTGCCTTCGGCGTAACGGGACAATGAGTCATGTTTTTTCGTGCGTGCAGCTGGCGTTCATCGATTTATAAGACGTTGTCACGTCAAAAATGTAGCCGTCACATTTCTATGTTATTTATTTATTCAACATATAGTTTCATTTATGTATGTCGAATATCCCAAAAAACGTTTTGATGAATTTTAATTCAATAACAGTATTCAACGTTTATTTTTGTAGTCCCTTTCGACTGTCAATATAAATGGTAAGGGTAACACTACCTACTAGTAACTGCCTCCGATAGTCGAAGCTCTGTTTGCCGTACTTTATTTTTTCTGTCGTGTTTTATGTGCTCTTTAATGTAATTTAAATTTCAAGGTGAAGGAAATCTCTGCGTTAAAACAAAATCACTAATAAATAACTGGTATTCACCAACAACAAGAAACCATTAATTAGAAATCACATTTAATTTTAGGTTACTGTTTTTTTATAAATTATGTAATATCCAATTATCTCGTAGTCAGCGAAGATACTCAAAATAATTGTGAGATTAGTAAAGCAATCAGTAACAATCGTTGAGACGATCGCTGATCTTAGGATCCAATATAGATCACTCTACTCAGGAAATTTCAGGTTGACCATGTTGACTTATGATCGTATTTATCCTCGAAAACTGGGTTGTTGTTGGAATCGACTATGATGATCTCACACAATGGTAAAAGTCAGAATATTGATGGGCTGAAGTACTCCAAGAACCTAGTTCATTTCTTCTTCTTTATTGCTGTGATAAGTCACTTTTAATGTGTTAACTATCAATTATTTGTCGAAAGACAATATATTTTATAAAATTAAAACATTTTGATAGTACCACTTTGAGATTGTATTTAAGATCGGGAATAATTTCACTCATCATGCGCATTAACTGATAAAATACAAATTATAAATAATTTACGATATCGACTGAAGGTGCTTGAGGGAATTTCAATATCAAATTTGAATTGTTACAACTTTGTACGATTCCTTCTTCGACGAACTTTATCCATTTGTCAGTTCTGTTGCATCCGTGTGATAGAATGCCTAAAGATGTCGAAATGTGAAACCCGTGTCGTTACTGACAAAACATATGGAATCGTACAAAGTTGTAACAATTCAAATTTTACAAATTATAAAGAAGAATATGTATACAAAAATATTAGGTAAAGAATTGACAGGTATACAAAACCAAAGAAAATAATTTACGAGTAATAATATTATAAACACTTAAATAAATCAAAATTGCTTAGAAACAACCTCTTAGTAATAATTGTTAATCAAAATATCGTCAAATCAATTATCCATTAAGAAAATTTGAATTGTTACAACTTTGTACGATTCCACATGTTTTTTTTTTTTTTATTTATTTATTTATAACTACACGGTACAAAACTTACAAAATATCAATTCATCGCCTTTGCACCGTAACATATTAACATATTTAAATATAAAAATTCAACAAATACACAGTAAAACAAAATAAGGATTGCGAAAAAAGTCAACCAAGTAAGCTCATGAAATGTCTACTTTAACTGAAAAATAGCATTCGTCTGAACTCACTTTCGTCCACATGAAATACGTCAACATCCGAAGCAATATTGTTGAACATTGTTAATGCTCTTACCATTGGCATCCCCATTTGCAGACTGGTTCTACACTTTGAAAGAACAAACAAATTATGTATACGATTTCTTAAAAAAACTATCCGAAAAATACAAATTGATATTATTAAGGATGGCAGAATTCTCATTTTGGCCTCGAATTAGTCGAAAGAAATACGTGGCTAGATACATTCCTCTTCGATTTTTCAAACAATTAAAAGTGAGCATATCTAGAAGAAAGTCAGTTGGATAAAGCCACGGATAGTATCCGTATGCCCTCAAGTAAAGAAGTCTCAAAAATTTCTTCTGAACCTTTTCCACCATAAGGGCATATTTCAAATCTCCTGGGGCCCAAACAATAGACCCACTCTCAAGCCTACTTCGCACTAAAGTATTGTACAATAAAATTAAAATGTTAACACCTGAAAAGGTTCTCGTAGTACTTAGGATAAAGCCCAACATTTGCAATGCTTTGTTGCAGGTAGTCCTAATGTGACTATTGAAAGTTAGTTTACTTTCGAATTGTACTCCAAGATCCTTAACTGATGAAATTCGCGAGCGAGTCACTTAACGAACGACCTGGGTTTCGCCTTTGGGCATCCTCAGGCACTCCATCACACGGATGCAAAATAACTTAATTCATTAAGAGTTCAAAAACTATCAATCATCAAAACTCATTGGCAAGAATAATGACTAGGATTTTTTTACATCATCGGTCCCTATTTCATGCCACCGTCTTTATCACGATTAGTCCCGAGATTCTATCTGACCGCTTGTCACCTCACTGCTATTATATCCGAGATATTGTATATAGTGTGTGGTAATATCTGCTTTGTATTTCGGTGGACCTGACGTCACAAGGTAACACAGCTCAATATGTTTATCTCGATAGTAGTGTGTAACGCGAAACTGATGTTCAAAATCCTCGGACCGCGGACAAGAATTTGCAAGAATTTCGTCGATATAACACGACTGAAAATATATGTCAATATACCCAGGGTTATAGATAACCTAAGGCAGTGTGAGTATATTAAATATACGTAGAAGAGAATATTTTACTTGAATAAATGACAATTAAAAAAAAAACAATGAAAAACATAAATTTTAGGCTAAAAAATAAAACTTAAATGAAGAAAAACAGTGCCGAATTTTAATAATAAGTGGTTCAATTTGTTTAATTAATCAGCTAATATTATTCAAACCATAAAACATCGCATCTCGTAATTAGCATGGTTTTAATATAAATATATTTTAAATAATAATAACACATTTTTAGTACTTATTCCCACAATATATTTTTGATCAGGAGCATTATCAGTTGATAATGCTCGCGATGAGCAAAACCGGTCCTGATCATAAAATATATTGTGGGAATAAAGACTAAAAAATGTGTTTTTATTATTTAAAATATCATGCCTTTCTATCAAGAAGTGTCAGTTAACATCTTAAAAGTGAATATATTTATGTGATAACATATCCAGTACATAATAATCTCACATTTAATAAAGTTTTCTTCTCGTGAATATAACGCTTATTTGTTTGAATCTCTTAAAATATCTTTTGTCACAGTATAGGCCCAGAGGCGTTAATTTGAATGTTATGAAAACTTTTAATATTACTTAGAAAAGATAAATTAAGCGGAGAATTTATGGAAAGAGACCTCAATAAGATAATGGAAGAGATTCTCCTCAAAATGTACGAGAAACAAATTATAATTGCTCATTTAAAAAACAAAAACGAAAAGAGTGATTTTTAATTTGGTGAGATTTTTTTTTAACTTATTGTTGAAATGCTTTTTATAAGCATATTGTTTGTTGGTTCTTTCAGATCTTTTCAAAGGGTCCAAAATGTACACTTCCGCTTTTAAAAGAAAATTACAAACTAAATTTAAGATTTATAGCTTGATACATGTAATATTATTTATTTATAATTATACGGTAGAAATTTTACAAATTATAAATTCATTGCTTTTGCAACGTTAACATATTTGAATATAAAAATTCAACAAATACACAGTAAAACAATCAATTAGGATTGCAAAAAAAGTCAACCAAGTAAGCTCATGAAATGTCTACTTTAACTGAAAAATAGCATTCGTCTGAACTCACTTTCGTCCACATGAAATACGTCAACATCCGAAGCAATATTGTTGAACATTGTTAATGCTCTTACCATTGGAAGACTAGTTCTACACTTTGAATAACATAAAAATACTTATATTATAACATATAATAACAAATACAATACAAACTTGATACGAATCGTCTTAGTCAAAAATTATTATCAAGTTTTTTTTAATGCAATACACGAGTGTGAAACGCCTGATAAACGCCGAAGCCATCTCACTATTATCTGTTTGAGTTATGTATCAGTAATGTTTTATAGGTCTATCGGGATAGCACGGACCATAGATAGCTTCGCCACCATTATACAAGTGAACTATGTGTTTATAATAATAATGAATACATTATAAACTATTAAACGTTGTGGAACAGTTAGGTGGTCAGTTTAAAATATGAGAAAATATCACATGGATTTTTTTAAATATCAAACAAAAAAATTGCTAAAAAAGTGTGTTTAGAAATAGTTGCGATACAATACAATATGCAAAACATTTGTGTTTCATGTACGAAATATTTCGCAAAAATATATTTATAAATATTTAAAAAGAAATAGTTTCTACATGAGAAAAAACAGATAAAAATGTTGCTTCTCAAATAGCACGATTTGTCTGAAAAATCACTTTACTTTACTATCGTATATTAATACAGTATAAAAATATTTATTTTGGATTTTTTTACGATATCAACTGAAGGTGCTTGATGGAATTTCAATTTCAAATTTGAATGGTTACAACTTTGTACGATTCTACATGTTTTGTCAGTTCTGTTGCATCCGTATGATAGAATGCCTGAAGATGCCGAAAGGCGAAGCCAGGGTCGTTAGTGACAAAACATATGGAGCTGTACAAAGTTGTAACCATTCAAATTTATTTATTTTGATATAAACATTTCGCGATTATTACCTATTTTTTTTTATATTCGTGTAATATTAACGCAGTCGTTAGAACTGTTGTAGTTTAAATATTTAGATACAGTTTTAAGATGAGAGAGAAACATATTTTTAATACTTATATTTTGGATGCAGTTAAATATTAAATCCTCTCAAATATTTTCAAAATTAAACAATAATTGATAAATAAAAACTTGTTTCGTACTTATTTCAGTTGTCGAAGCTCATAAACCTACGAGTATTCAGGAAAACTGAAAAAATATTGCTTAAATACTATTTCAAAATATATTTTTCAATGGATAAAATGTTTCTAAAGTAAGACATGTACTGTATTATAAATTTTAACGATGTGTGCTTCCGAGGCTCTTGAAAATATTCTTTGAAGTGGCATGAGAGACTTCCGGTAACTAAATTATTTTCAAATATAATATAATATATTCTTCAGCTGATTTTTATACTCATCTTCCAATCGTTGGTACTGCATTGCACAGATTAGATCTGGTTAGGTTCACTTTAAAGTTCCGTATTGAAACTAAATTTAAAAAAAATGTATTTACCCGTAATATATATAATTATTATTTAATATTTATCACTTAATACGCTGATTGCCTACAACTGAACTATTTCTCATTTTTTTAAAATTTAGTTTTGCACTTTACTTTCTGTTATATCATTATACGTCAATAATATACCCTTGTTGTAGTGGTCTCATTGGAAACTGTCCCAACTTGACATGTCTTAATATGTAACATACATGTATAAAATTCAATTAAAAATTATTATAAGACCGTCGGATTTCAAATTTCGGCTGTTTGCTGAGGTCTGTCCTCGCATGGACTCAAGCAGGAGTTAGCCGAAGGGGTCGAGCGATATCCGTGTTAAATTAAAGAAAAAAACAATTTCTACATACTCTTTTTAAAGTATTATTATAAAAAAAAACATTGATTATTACCCTTTAAAATTTTTCGTAAAATACGAATATTTCTCCTTTATTTATTTAAAGACAGCTAGCCGCGTCTTCGTCTGTGGTTTAAAAAATGTTTAAAAAAAAAACGCCCATGTTTGATATATATTACTTTCAAATCTTAGATGTTCAAAATTTTAAGAGTCATACTAAAATCTACTATCAGATTACGCGACCCCTTTTTGATGTATTGATAGCCCGCCGCTGGGCCCATTTTGTCACAAATTAAATGAATGTCAACTCATTTATAATTAATTATTCATAATTTTTTCATGCTTAGATTTATTTATTTCTTCTGTGTATAGAATTGCTACTCATAAGATACAAACTAATGTAATAGAATATATTTGCCAAGTTTTTTACGTTTGTTTTTGGGATTCAGACTATGAATTGGAGTTGTATTATTTTGCTTTTAAAGTGTATTTCAAGTGATCTTCACACGGTTTCTCCTTGACTAAGGTGCCTCGAGTGGCTTAAGAAATTTAAATATACATATTTTGCCTTCGCAATGACAAATAGTTGTTTAAATAAAGTCGCATAAATAAATAAAAATATTTATCTATAAATAAATAACTGAAAAACGTTTGTAATAAGATTTTATTGTTTACTTCCATGTATACAATCAACAATGAAGTTTTTTACAGTGGCATATTCTGACGAATAGAGTTTATCAATTATTGAAATTTGGCAAAGTCTCAGCGAATGATGGTATTATTTTGATTGTGATTTTTTTACGTAAATAGTTATGTGCCCGGAAAAAAACGCTCTTTTGTAAATATTACCTTTGAATAAAATGTTGATAAAAGTATTTAGATTCAACTATATCACAAATATGTGGCGCATATCTTTCATTCTATATTAATTGAAGATAATCAATAAAATTTGCAGTAATGGCTTTAGATTCGAAGTACTGATAGAACTAAATCGGTGATCGACAAATACTCACTCATAAGCCACTGATATCTGGCGATAATAATTTTAATTATAATAATATTGTAAGAGGCGTTAATTCTTTCACTGTTTTAATATGGGACGTCAAAATTAACGCAATATATGTGGAATATTTACTTTTTCTGTGAGCAATTCACAATTCAGCTTACTATTTATATTAGCTATAATGCTCATTGAATTTGGAGACACACTGGTGTAATTTCGACAGTAAAAGTTTTTGTGCATATCATAAATCATTGCTATCATATTCAATGTATATCCGCATAAACATTATTTTTCAATTACGGAAGAAATTATAAAAAAAAAATGGAACAGGTTATGCTTATCGATAATCGAATCTTTTGAAAATATTATTTATTTCTTTGATTGCTAATTAGTGTCAAATTTGATAACTTTAACGTCTGAGTAGAGCGTTGATAAACAAAATACCGTCACCTGCTATTAAATTGTAGTAAATGCGTGTAGTAAATCAAGAAAAAGGAATTGCATAAATATTGTAAACGCTCGATCAATGTGCGAAAACGATGTTGCAGAAAATCATACTTAAATTAAATTCAACTGAATGTTTTTTTAATAGGCTCTGACTGGTTCTTGATAAAATGTGAAGGCTGGTGATATTAAAGTCTGGCAAAATTATTTTCGATTCATCAGTGATCAGTGATTAACCTAAGACATAAAATTAACGGTAAAAATCAATTCAATTTTTCAATTCATAAGCGTTATAACAAAATTTTTCAAATATCTGAATCATCTGTAAAGTCATATTTTAAAAAAATGACATGTGACACAGCTAATTGCCTTTATTTGAAAAAAGAATGTTCTAGAATATCGATAATTTTTTTGAATGTTATTTATTAGAATAAAATTGACATCGTAAATTCGTTCTTTGTATTTGATTTGACAAAAATGCCATGTTTAACCAAGGTTATATGTACTCAAAGAACGTCAACTACGCTATATAATATTTGTCATCATAATATTATGTAGTTGCTTTCGCCATTTTTCGCGTAGTGTATCAAATATAGCGAAAAAATATTTACAATAATTTGATTCCTTCTTGAAATATATTACTGGTACAAAATGTTTGTAGTATTAGATCTGAATTTTTATTTACAAAGAACATTCACACAATATCTATATATGTAATGAAGTCATTATTTCTCCATATACATATTATTATAATAACAATTATTAAGTCAATACAAAAGCTTGAATACAAAACAAAGTTCTAACTGTGTCAGAAGACATTTTTATTGTCCCGGCAAATACACTATGATTCGATCGATCAATTCAAACAAGATATAAATGCAATATTATACGTAGTAAATAGCACAAATGTTTTTTTAATCTGTCAATTAATAACTTCTACATCAATGTTTCACAAACTTTCGACATTTGATAACCCCTTCCATAATTTCGTAACACTGGGGTACTACTCGTTAAAATAAAATCGCATATACTTTAATAACAATCAAAATAAAAAAAAAAGTCCGTTTAGTACGTAAGGCGCGATACAGCGCGTACTCCCACTAAACTTTTCCTGGGGATACGCATACTACACGTTGAGAGACACTGCTCTAAATTGTACTGCTGTATTGACGTATGAATGTATTTTAGTGATTTTAATAAAAAAAATAATTATATGTTTAAATAAATATATTAAAAATCTATTTGCCAACACCCCGCAATCGTTTCTATATTATAAATTTAAATATTTCAGTATTTGAAATAGAACAATTTAAGGAACCGAAAACCCACGATTTTTGACGTTTTTAAATATAATATAATCAAAGAAGAATAAAAATATATGACAACGAGACGTATCATTTACAAATTAAAATGAACTCAATTTGTGTGACATGTAGGAACTCACAAAATAAATTCCCGGGTCGGAAATTATTTTCATAAAACACTATGATTATTCCGACTTAGCTGCAATAAAAGTAGGTTTATTTTCACAATATTACTAGAAAGAAGTAAATGCGGAATTGAGACCTTAAATGTTTTTTTTTAAGTATTTTTAAAAAACACCAAATTATGCTTATATGATTCAAGGTCGATTTATTTTTATTTTATTGGGAGAAAACGTTTTATTTTACTATTTTTTCTTTACAAAAAAAAAAACACTTTTTCCTACTACAACTTTTTAAATATATATTTCTTTCTATATAAAATTGCGTTTTATCAATAATTGATTATCAAAATGGTGAATTTTATGCTATAGACGGCGATTCGATTAGAAAAAACAATAGTGAGGAATATATTTTTTAGTGTTTTGCTACAGTTTAATCTCGATTCATCGCTTTTAAGGGCCTCTTAAAAACAATGAATTGTAAAGCAAAAGATCGGGCGTACACTGTATTATAATATCGTCACACATAATAGATAAATGTGTCAACGGAGAATTTTTTGTTCTTATTTTGAACAAATAAGTAGGCACACGGTATGTACATAGATTACAAACTAAAACCGGTTGTTTGTTTATTGAAATGTTACATAATTAGAAGATTGATTAGTTGTTGGAGATAATATGTTTAAAGATATTTGTTTAATATAATACTATATACAGGTTATCCTCGACTTACGACCGAGATACGTTCCTGGACTTTGGTCGTAAACCGAATTGGTTGTATGTCGAATTTAATACAAAATATGTATGCAATATATTTACATATTAAAAAAAACTTGTGTATTTATTCGAATTTTTTTTAATTGGGAAATTTATTCTACTTTATTAATACAATATGATAAAAAAATAGATAAAATCTTTCGTCATCTGTACTTATATAAGTACAATCCATCGGCTCATCATCAGTAGTGTAAGAAGAAGCAGTAGTAGTCTTTTTAAATACATATACGAGTTGTTTGTTGTTTTTTATTCCTGTATATTTCGTTCTAGGAAGCAAGATCTTCCGGAATACGGCGGTTTATACTCAAAAATCTTTCGTTGTTGAGCGGTCTTTTGTTTTTGGCCGTGTCTTCGATGGCGTGACCAGGGAAGCACGCCCGTCCGCGGAAGACATCGCTATCTGCTCACCGGCCGGATAATTTCATGTTAATTTACCTAAGTGTGCTGTATAAATGCAGACAGAACACTTTTCTGCTCGAAACTTTGGGTAATTAATTAATTATAGGCACTATATAATCGCTGAAGGACGCAGTATCTAAGCGAAACTTTTTTTACAGAGAAAAAAAAATATCATACAGTTTCGGTTGACTCGTCGCTCACTTGCTGGAAATTGATTTACAATATTCGATTTTTTTATAAAAAATGTAACGCTGGATAAATCTATCACAAAAAAATATTTTAACTCAAATATTAGTTCGAATTAAATACTTTTAAAATAAATAAAAAGATCTATAAATTGAATGGTAATTTACGGAAATTTGATGGTATCGTATTCCAATATTGATATAATCAAGCGTGTCACGTGTTTTGCTTCTTTAAAAGCATATTCGGACTGACTAATTTATAAAAAATATTTTTTAATGTTATTAATTATAAATATCATATATAATCAATTTAAGCTTTAATAATATTTTTTTGTTAACAAAGATTTCAAGATATTTGGATTATTCACAATAAAGCCTTAAAAACTATGTAACTAACATTGAAAAAGTACAAGAAACCTAATCGACTTATAAGATTGCAAGAGCTGTAAAAACTGAACATCAACTCAACATCAATTAGCGTGATTTTCTAAATAGAAAATCTAATCCTGAATCTACGTTTTCCCCTTTATAACGCTTTTTAAAAAATTATCCCTTCAAAAAACCAAAACCGGTTTTTTATTGCAATTGTACATAACTGTACATTCAATAGATTTATGAAGATGAAAATTGGTATGAGACACAAAAAATATTTAAACTTTCGCCGTATAAAATATTGTTTTAAATGCGTGGGTTGTGACAGGTTATTATTTATTTATATTTAATAATGTAATCAGGGGCTTCACAAACTGAAAATTTGACAGTTGTCGTGTCACTATAATATTATTAAACAAATTATTCAATAGTCGGATTTTTGGGCAAACGTCACAGAAATACATTTGAAAATTGATCGCAATCGTCAAATACACAAGTCGTACAGAAATATTTACAAAGTTACAACTTAAACATGACTACTGCAGTGTTCGGATAACATCAGTTTACATCATTTTCGCGTCGAAATCACACCAATTGTGATATAAAAACAATGAGTGATAAAAAAAACCACGTCCGGATATTCCTTTTGTCAAACACGATAGCAATTTAGGAAAAATAATATTACATATAATCAAAGCCCACAACGAATATTATACTCGTTTAGATACACACCAGTGGTCGGCAAACCACGGCTCGGGGGTCACACGCGGTTAATTTAACTCCTTCAGTGCGTTTCTGCCACAAATGACAACGGTCGGGCGCGGGGTGCAAACTTCAAAAGGGAATTTTCCCTTATTTCACAAGATTTTAAAAGATAACTGAAACATCGTCAAAAAAAATTCTGTGCTATTTTCGAACAACAATTTTAAATATGTTAGAAGATTTTCTTAGAACGTGTTACGACTTTAAAAACACCTAAGCGATGTAAGCTTTAAAAAAAGAATCGATTTTACTCCTCATTTTCTTGGCCTGATACAGAGTTGCACGAACCGATTATTTAAACAATGCACTATTGTGCATAAAAGAGAAGGAACAAAAGGGAAAAGAAAATGTGACTTGCCCAGTCACTTAGCTTATGTGAGATTCTGTTTACTGAAAATCCACAAAGGAGGAAGAGTTTAATCTGCTCATCTAAAGACGAATCGAGAATGTCTCATTCTTCGTATAATTTTGAAAATTTATAGAATACCTCAAAATTTGCCTTGGTCGATACCAAGTCAGCGTGCCCTGTCGGGCCCGTATAAGGACGAACCACAACAAACAGCTCTGCTCGACAGTTCCGCATAATATCTTGTGACAGTCTCGCATAAAGGTAACTGTTAATAAGCAGTTAAAGATTGCCTCTCAAAACACCGCTTAGATACAACAATGTATCATCTCTTTTTTTAACGGATCGAATTTTGATTTACTATATATGTATAATTAGACAAACAGCTGTTTGATATGAGTGGACGATTGACTAGTTTCTAGTAGAGATTGTGAATATATTCTCTAAAAATAAAATAACATTTTTTTATTCTGTGAGGAATTAACATGATTTGGTTCTCTCCAGCCAAGCGTCGAGAGGCCCGTCGAGAGAATCCTCGATTCGGTTCTGCGGTGACGGCATGTAGCGTCAAATAACTAGCATACCATATAACAATAAAAGAGTTGTTTTTATTGAGATCAAGCGAAAGTGTCGCATCTCGAGTGAACAGTAAAAGTAACACTTCACAATATGTAAATCGCTCCAAACTAGCCCACATGCAGGCGACTGTTAAAAAATGCAGTTTATCAAGATAAAATACATCAAACTCAACCTTATTTAACGACGTGCTAGTTTTTCAAACTTTCTCTGTGCATTTAAAAAATATATATGTTTTATTAAGGCAATCGAAAGACGAATATAGAATTCGATGTTTATAAAAAGGATCGATCGGCATTTTGTGTCGATTCTCTTTCAAAAATACCGATTATACTAGTTTTTTGTGCTTTAAAACAAAAAAGAGCATTCTTTACGTTCACGTATTTAAGCGTGTTGTCGTTTTAGGGCATTAAAACTACACAATCGCTCGTGGTACTATCGCATTCGAAAGCCAGCTAATAAAAAAATACATCTCGTATTAACAGTTATAAAACGTTGAATCTCCTGTTTACTTACTGAAAATCATAGAAACATTTTATGACAATGCTATCCGTATGAGATCATTATAATTATTATTTTATTAAATAGATAAAAATGCCAATACCACAAATATAAAGACAATTTTTATATAAAGAAATTTTAAGAACAAATAGTGCTCAACTAAACGCTCTGCCAATTTTTAATAAACAATTATTCCTCTCAACTAACCTCGGGTGATAAAAAAAAAACTTCTCTAAGCGAATCTAATCCACCGAAGTCAGGGAAACTAACTAAACTCAGAAAACGAAAAGATGTTAACGAATGTATAAGGTTCACTGAAGTATATTTGATCTCAAAAGTAGATCTCTTTTATTATAAAAAGTGGGGGGGGGGAAATCCCGCCGAAAACATCGTTCTGATGAAGGCGTAAGCCGAAATAGCTAACAATTACACATCTCATAAGTTTTGTAGAATATAAATACATTGCTATATTTTCACTGTGTTTCAGTCCGCATTCCTTTTAGTGAGATCTGGCAACTCTACATATGCCAATATTTTGATCCTAGACAGTCTCAAAAGTGAGACAAAAAAAATATTTCTATAAATCGAAGGCATTCCGGGGTTTACCAATGCAATTATTCAGAATTTCAAAAAAACGTCATGGGTAAAACCTGCAGCTGAGATGAAAAAGAAGTTATACAATTGGAAATAAACAACCGGGCTATCATATATAATACATACTTCGCCACTCGTAATATAACAATTTTAGACTAACGACATTAAAATTACAGTTTTCTCAGAATTACAGCAATACGTTTTTTTTATGTTGAATAAACCAAACGGCGTAACAACGATATGGTTGTCAAACAGCACGGATTTGCCGGGATTTCTCGGGAACTTAAGTCCTTCAGCAGGATTCTAGTGCAACACCATCATAATGCAGAAGCATTTTTGACTGCATTAACAGGGCATACAAACGCAAGTCCAAAGAGGTCAAAGTATAGTGTTCAAGTTTCTTAAAATTTCATTGGAATTTACTCAAGACTTATTTGTTTTATATGAAGGTTCACTGATATATACAATAACGTATTCATTGCCGCCCACACCAACATATCGTTTACACGCTGGATACCGCATTCCGAGAATAATCAGGTTAGCTATTAATGTCAATTTTCATAATTCATATTGATTGCATAACGCGTGCCATTAAAACATTACTCTGTTATAATTTATGGATAATTATTTGATTGGTTATTAAAAACACATTAATTGGACATGATATTTTTGTCATTATGGGGTTAGTTAAAACAAACAGTAATTAACGACATAAATGGCTACATATCTAATTCTTAGTTCATACGTAACCACAATTGCAATATATATATATATATTAATTAGCAATATCGATTGGGTGAATGACTTTTTCAATATTAAATTTGAATCGATCAAAATATAATCACGACTCGGGTATATTTTTAAAGAACATTCAGGCACTTTATCACACGGACATAATTAAACTGTTTGTATTGCTTAAATTAAATGAATTTATGATATTCACTGAAGGTATTTTGATGGAATTTCGGTATCAAATTTGACTTACGATTCTACATGTTTTTTCACCAACGACCTGGATTTAGCCTTCTGGATTTTCAGGCGTTTTATCACTCAAGTCGTTTGTGAAAAAACATGTGAAATCGTACAAAGTTTCAATTCAAATTGATAATTAAATAAAACATTAAAAGTATAGTTCCTAAGTATAGGAGTTAGATATATGTTTGAAATAATTTATATAGCTACTGATCTGTTTATAATGGTATTATAAAATTGGAAATGGTAATCTTATAACCAATTCGATAATAATATTATGAGAGGTTTTTAGAGTAATCAAACACAATTAATATGTAATTGAGAAATTAACTATGTACATATATATACCTACTTATTCTGAAACTGTGGGATATACGAAGATTAAATATTAGACGGCGTATTATTTTAAAAATTAAATTATTTACATCAGATAGAACAGATATAATTTATGATCATTCTTCATATTGAGTTTATTAGTGTCGAGATTTTTTGACATCACATAAATATGAATTTCGAATATCCATGTGAAGTTTCCCGCTCGAAAATATATATTCCCGGCGATGTTAAATACAGTACTTGTCTTAAATTACGCCGTACATTTATCGGGGTTCACTTAACCAACAGGTTGGAGAGCAGCTGGGCTTCTGTTTACTTAAAGCGTAAACTTATGTTCGGTTTCCGTTTATGTATTTTTGACGTTACCGTATCAACTTCCAAGACGTAAAAGACTCAAGAGAAGTAAACAAAATGGATTTAAAACATTGCGATCGTAGCGTGGATGATGCCGAGGTGAAGTGTGCGGAAGCATTAATGAATTCTTCGAAAATAAACAATTTATTTTTAAAACAACGATGATGTTGCTTTGAAAAATACGATGTTGTGGCAATCGACCGACATTTTTTCTATCGTAACTCTCCAATATTAAAATTTAAAAAATAAATCACAATTAACATATTAATGCCGAGTATTTTTTTTCAAGTGCAAGATAATTATATTATACAATGAAGACCATTTGTCTTGATAATATCCATAATTTAGTAAACAACTATACCGCTGAATTAACCTTTACACAGTTTCAAAACTTTTGTCCGAGATCAATACCGATATCGGAGTAAGGATTCATAATAACATGATTATTATATTTCCTCAATAATGAACTTAAAATATTGAATCACGACTTTATTGTCATCTTTGATAAATATCGTTATAATGATGATTATGCATTTTTTGTACATTTACCGTAATAAATCAGTTTTCACAACACCAGTCAAATAAATAACTCATGCATATTCAATTCTTTTTTAATAGACTTGTTGCAAATTTAAAACAATCCGTTCTGGGATGTAGTTGTGTTACATAAAAAAATGAAAATAAAGATTATTTTTTCGGTATTAGAACAGATTGCGTGGTTCAGCAGGTAATAGGTTAATAATATGCACAACCCGTTTGTTTGAGACGTACTTAATTTTTTAAATGATTTCTCTTCGCTCCCTTCTTACTACTGTTGCAAAAAGGGGTCGTAAAACGAAAAAGTGACAAACTAAAAATTCTCCGATAGTACGCGTATAGATTTATTATCTAATCATATAAGGGAAGTTCAACTAACGTCCAATAACCTGTTACATACGTATTACATACTAATTTTAAGTCAGGGGTAGCATAAAATAATAGTGGAAAAATGAAGATACAATTAGAGGTAAATAATTGATAATTTTTACTCTGAAGACGAGCCACACGATAGGTTAGCGGATAACACGTCAATCAGATCTAAAGGGTGACGTAAAACTAACTTATGTTCACTAACACATAGGGTTTGCAACACATTTTATATTTTTCGTTCTAAATATCGGGAAATGATTTTCGATAATTATTTCTTGAATGACAGATATATTATATAACGCATGACAGAAACTTTTGAGAAAAATCTAAATGTGTAAACTCGTGCTTTCCAAACCGGTAACCGCGAAATATTTAAATAAATGTTTTTTTGTTCTGAGATGCCGTGGTATAAAGGTATAAAAAAAAATATTAACCAACATAATATTGATAACGTTGTTATCCCACTTCGTGTCGTTCTAGGTGTGACACATGTTTCCGTTCTTTTAGAAGCATCTTCAGACAAGGTGTACTGGAATGTTATTCTCAAATTTAGGAATCACTAATTCGTACTCTTTGACAAATAATGAACTGAAGGTGGTGTGGGACTGTTTAATTTTATCGTA
>JAHFWJ010000554.1:0-14632 GCA_028555115.1 Himalopsyche japonica
TTCAACAAAGACAGAGACGTTTGATTCAGGGCGTTCTGATGTATTTCAAGGAAGTTATGACAGAAAATGTTTTGACTTTTGTATGTACGTTAAAAGTACGAGTTGGCTAACCCTGCTTTAAAATACCAAGTGTTGCCTGTCAAACTATGAGGATTAATGCAAGAGAAATCGTTTTGTTCAAGGACGTTCTGATGGTTATCAAGGACGTTATGACAGAAAAAAAGTTCATATATACGTACGCGAAAAAACGAGTTGGCAATCCCTGCCTTCAAATACCAAGTGTTGCATGTCCAACTGAGAGGAATAATGCAACAAGGACAGAGACGTTTGTTTCAGGGCGTTATGATGTATTTCAAGGAAGTTGTGACGGAAAAACTTTTTGACTTTTGTACGTGCGTAAAAAGTACGAGTTGGCTATTCCTGACTTAAAATACCAAGTGTTGCATGTCAAGCTGTGAGGAATTATGCCACAAAGAAAATGAACTTTATTTCGAGGCGTTCTGATTAATTTCAGGAAAGTTATGACATAAAAACATTTTCACTTTTGAACGTACGCGAAAAAAAAAGAGTTGGCTATCCCTGCATTAAAATACCAAGTGTTGCATGTCAAACTGTGAGGAATCATTCAACAAAGACAAAGACGTTTGATTCAGGGCGTTCTGATGTATTTCAAGGAAGTTATGACAGAAAATGTTTTGACTTTTGTATGTACGTTAAAAGTACGAGTTGGCTATCCCTGCTTTAAAATACCAAGTGTTGCCTGTCAAACTATGAGGATTAACGCAAGAAAGAGAAATCGTTTTGTTCAAGGACGTTCTGATGGTTATCAAGGACGTTATGACAGAAAAACAGTTCATATATACGTACGCGAAAAAACGAGTTGGCAATCCCTGCCTTCAAATACCAAGTGTTGCATGTCCAACTGTGAGGAATAATGCAACAAGGACAGAGGCGTTTGTTTCAGGCCGTTATGATGTATTTCAAGGAAGTTGTGACGGAAAAACTTTTTGACTTTTGTACGTGCGTGAAAAGTACGAGTTGGCTATTCCTGACTTAAAATACCAAGTGTTGCATGTCAAACTGTGAGGAATTATGCCACAAAGAAAATGAACTTTATGTCGAGGCGTTCTGATTAATTTCAGGGAAGTTATGACATAAAAACCTTTTCACTTTTGAACGTACGCGAAAAAAAAGAGTTGGCTATCCCTGCCTTCAAATACCAAGTGTTGCATGTCCAACTGTGAGGAATAATGCAACAAGGACAGAGGCGTGTGTTTCAGGGCGTTATGATGTATTTCAAGAAAGTTGTGACGAAAAAACTTTTTGACTTTTGTACGTGCGTGAAAAGTACGAGTTGGCTATCCCTGCTTTAAAATACCAAGTGTTGCCTGCCAAACTATGAGGATTAACGCAAGAAAGAGAAATCGTTTTGTTCAAGGACGTTCTGATGGTTATCAAGGACGTTATGACAGAAAAACAGTTCATATATACGTACGCGAAAAAACGAGTTGGCAATCCCTGCCTTCAAATACCAAGTGTTGCATGTCCAACTGTGAGGAATAATGCAACAAGGACAGAGACGTTTGTTTCAGGGCGTTATGATGTATTTCAAGGAAGTTGTGACGGAAAAACTTTTTGACTTTTGTACGTGCGTGAAAAGTACGAGTTGGCTATTCCTGACTTAAAATACCAAGTGTTGCATGTCAAACTGTGAGGAATTATGCCACAAAGAAAATAAACTTTATTTCGAGGCGTTCTGATTAATTTCAGGGAAGTTATGACATAAAAACATTTTCACTTTTGAACGTACGCGAAAAAAAAGAGTTGGCTATCCCTGCATTAAAATACCAAGTGTTGCATGTCAAACTGTGAGGAATCATTCAACAAAGACAGAGACGTTTGATTCAGGGCGTTCTGATGTATTTCAAGGAAGTTATGACAGAAAATGTTTTGACTTTTGTATGTACGTTAAAAGTACGAGTTGGCTATCCCTGCTTTAAAATACCAAGTGTTGCCTGTCAAACTATGAGGATTAACGCAAGAAAGAGAAATCGTTTTGTTCAAGGACGTTCTGATGGTTATCAAGGACGTTATGACAGAAAAACAGTTCATATATACGTACGCGAAAAAACGAGTTGGCAATGCCTGCCTTCAAATACCAAGTGTTGCATGTCCAACTGTGAGGAATAATGCAACAAGGACAGAGACGTTTGTTTCAGGGCGTTATGATGTATTTCAAGGAAGTTGTGACGGAAAAACTTTTTGACTTTTGTACGTGCGTGAAAAGTACGAGTTGGCTATTCCTGACTTAAAATACCAAGTGTTGCATGTCAAACTGTGAGGAATTATGCCACAAAGAAAATGAACTTTATTTCGAGGCGTTCTGATTAATTTCAGGGAAGTTATGACATAAAAACATTTTCACTTTTGAACGTACGCGAAAAAAAAGAGTTGGCTATCCCTGCATTAAAATACCAAGTGTTGCATGTCAAACTGTGAGGAATCATTCAACAAAGACAGAGACGTTTGATTCAGGGCGTTCTGATGTATTTCAAGGAAGTTATGACAGAAAATGTTTTGACTTTTGTATGTACGTTAAAAGTACGAGTTGGCTATCCTTGCTTTAAAATACCAAGTGTTGCCTGTCAAACTATGAGGATTAACGCAAGAAAGAGAAATCGTTTTGTTCAAGGACGTTCTGATGGTTATCAAGGACGTTATGACAGAAAAACAGTTCATATATACGTACGCGAAAAAACGAGTTGGCAATCCCTGCCTTCAAATACCAAGTGTTGCATGTCCAACTGTGAGGAATAATGCAACAAGGACAGAGACGTTTGTTTCAGGGCGTTATGATGTATTTCAAGGAAGTTGTGACGGAAAAACTTTTTGACTTTTGTACGTGCGTGAAAAGTACGAGTTGGCTATTCCTGACTTAAAATACCAAGTGTTGCATGTCAAACTGTGAGGAATAATGCCACAAAGAAAATGAACTTTATTTCGAGGCGTTCTGATTAATTTCAGGGAAGTAATGACATAAAAACATTTTCACTTTTGAACGTACGCGAAAAAAAAGAGTTGGCTATCCCTGCATTAAAATACCAAGTGTTGCATGTCAAACTGTGAGGAATCATTCAACAAAGACAGAGACGTTTGATTCAGGGCGTTCTGATGTATTTCAAGGAAGTTATGACAGAAAATGTTTTGACTTTGTATGTACGTTAAAAGTACGAGTTGGCTATCCCTGCTTTAAAATACCAAGTGTTGCCTGTCAAACTATGAGGATTAACGCAAGAAAGAGAAATCGTTTTGTTCAAGGACGTTCTGATGGTTATCAAGGACGTTATGACAGAAAAACAGTTCATATATACGTACGCGAAAAAACGAGTTGGCAATCCCTGCCTTCAAATACCAAGTGTTGCATGTCCAACTGTGAGGAATAATGCAACAAGGACAGAGACGTTTGTTTCAGGGCGTTATGATGTATTTCAAGGAAGTTGTGACGGAAAAACTTTTTGACTTTTGTACGTGCGTGAAAAGTACGAGTTGGCTATTCCTGACTTAAAATACCAAGTGTTGCATGTCAAACTGTGAGGAATTATGCCACAAAGAAAATGAACTTTATTTCGAGGCGTTCTGATTAATTTCAGGGAAGTAATGACATAAAAACATTTTCACTTTTGAACGTACGCGAAAAAAACGAGTTGGCAATCCCTGCATTAAAATACCAAGTGTTGCATGTCCAACTGTGAGGAATCGTTCAACAAAGACAGAGACGTTTGATTCAGGGCGTTCTGATGTATTTCAAGGAAGTTATGACAGAAAATGTTTTGACTTTTGTATGTACGTTAAAAGTACGAGTTGGCTATCCCTGCTTTAAAATACCAAGTGTTGCCTGTCAAACTATGAGGATTAACGCAAGAAAGAGAAATCGTTTTGTTCAAGGACGTTCTGATGGTTATCAAGGACGTTATGACAGAAAAACAGTTCATATATACGTACGCGAAAAAACGAGTTGGCAATCCCTGCCTTCAAATACCAAGTGTTGCATGTCCAACTGTGAGGAATAATGCAGCAAGGACAGAGACGTTTGTTTCAGGGCGTTATGATGTATTTCAAGGAAGTTATGACAGAAAATGTTTTGACTTTTGTATGTACGTTAAAAGTACGAGTTGGCTATCCCTGCTTTAAAATACCAAGTGTTGCCTGTCAAACTATGAGGATTAACGCAAGAAAGAGAAATCGTTTTGTTCAAGGACGATCTGATGGTTATCAAGGACGTTATGACAGAAAAACAGTTCATATATACGTACGCGAAAAAACGAGTTGGCAATCCCTGCCTTCAAATACCAAGTGTTGCATGTCCAACTGTGAGGAATAATGCAACAAGGACAGAGACGTTTGTTTCAGGGCGTTATGATGTATTTCAAGGAAGTTGTGACGGAAAAACTTTTTGACTTTTGTACGTGCGTGAAAAGTACGAGTTGGCTATTCCTGACTTAAAATACCAAGTGTTGCATGTCAAACTGTGAGGAATTATGCCACAAAGAAAATGAACTTTATTTCGAGGCGTTCTGATTAATTTCAGGACGTTATGACAGAAAAACAGTTCATATATACGTACGCGAAAAAACGAGTTGGCAATCCCTGCCTTCAAATACCAAGTGTTGCATGTCCAACTGTGAGGAATAATGCAACAAGGACAGAACGTTTGTTTCAGGGCGTTATGATGTATTTCAAGGAAGTTGTGACGGAAAAACTTTTTGACTTTTGTAAGTGCATGAAAAGTACGAGTTGGCTATTCCTGACTTAAAATACCAAGTGTTGCATGTCAAACTGTGAGGAATTATGCCACAAAGAAAATGAACTTTATTTCGAGGCGTTCTGATTAATTTCAGGGAAGTTATGACATAAAAACATTTTCACTTTTGAACGTACGCGAAAAAAAAGAGTTGGCTATCCCTCCATTAAAATACCAAGTGTTGCATGTCAAACTGTGAGGAATCGTTCAACAAAGACAGAGACGTTTGATTCAGGGCGTTCTGATGTATTTCAAGGAAGTTATGACAGAAAATGTTTTGACTTTTGTATGTACGTTAAAAGTACGAGTTGGCTATCCCTGCTTTAAAATACCAAGTGTTGCTTGTCAAACTGTGAGGAATCGTTCAACAAAGACAGAGACGTTTGATTCAGGGCGTTATGATGTATTTCAAGGAAGTTGTGACGGAAAAACTTTTTGACTTTTGTACGTGCGTGAAAAGTACGAGTTGGCTATTCCTGACTTAAAATACCAAGTGTTGCATGTCAAACTGTGAGGAATTATGCCACTAAGAAAATGAACTATATTTCGAGGCGTTCTGATTAATTTCAGGGAAGTTATGACATAAAAACATTTTCACTTTTGAACGTACGCGAAAAAAAAGAGTTGGCTCTCCCTGCATTAAAATACCAAGTGTTGCGTGTCAAACTGTGAGGAATCATTCAACAAAGACAGAGACATTTGATTCAGGGCGTTCTGATGTATTTCAAGGAAGTTATGACAGAAAATGTTTTGACTTTTGTATGTACGTTAAAAGTACGAGTTTGCTATCCCTGCTTTAAAATACCAAGTGTTGCCTGTCAAACTATGAGGATTAACGCAAGAAAGAGAAATCGTTTTGTTCAAGGACGTTCTGATGGTTGTCAAGGACGTTATGACAGTAAAACAGTTCATATATACGTACGCGAAAAAACGAGTTGGCAATCCCTGCCTTCAAATACCAAGTGTTGCATGTCCAACTGTGAGGAATAATGCAACAAGGACAGAGACGTTTGTTTCAGGGCGTTATGATGTATTTCAAGGAAGTTGTGACGGAAAAACTTTTTGACTTTTGTACGTGCGTGAAAAGTACGAGTTGGCTATTCCTGACTTAAAATACCAAGTGTTGCATGTCAAACTGTGAGGAATTATGCCACAAAGAAAATGAACTTTATTTCGAGGCGTTCTGATTAATTTCAGGGAAGTTATGACATAAAAACATTTTCACTTTTGAACGTACGCGAAAAAAAAGAGTTGGCTATCCCTGCATTAAAATACCAAGTGTTGCATGTCAAACTGTGAGGAATCGTTCAGCAAAGACAGAGACGTTTGATTCAGGGCGTTCTGATGTATTTCAAGGAAGTAATGACAGAAAATGTTTTGACTTTTGTATGTACGTTAAAAGTACGAGTTGGCTATCCCTGCTTTAAAATACCAAGTGTTGCCTGTCAAACTATGAGGATTAACGCAAGAAAGAGAAATCGTTTTGTTCAAGGACGTTCTGATGGTTATCAAGGACGTTATGACAGAAAAACAGTTCATATATACGTACGCGAAAAAACGAGTTGGCAATCCCTGCCTTCAAATACCAAGTGTTGCATGTCCAACTGTGAGGAATAATGCAACAAGGACAGAGACGTTTGTTTCAGGGCGTTATGATGTATTTCAAGGAAGTTGTGACGGAAAAACCTTTTTGACTTTTGTACGTGCGTGAAAAGTACGAGTTGGCTATTCCTGACTTAAAATACCAAGTGTTGCATGTCAAACTGTGAGGAATTATGCCACTAAGAAAATGAACTTTATTTCGAGGCGTTCTGATTAATTTCAGGGAAGTTATGACATAAAAACATTTTCACTTTTGAACGTACGCGAAAAAAAAGAGTTGGCTCTCCCTGCATTAAAATACCAAGTGTTGCGTGTCAAACTGTGAGGAATCATTCAACAAAGACAGAGACGTTTGATTCAGGGCGTTCTGATGTATTTCAAGGAAGTTATGACAGAAAATATTTTGACTTTTGTATGTACGTTAAAAGTACGAGTTTGCTATCCCTGCTTTAAAATCCCAAGTGTTGCCTGTCAAACTATGAGGATTAACGCAAGAAAGAGAAATCGTTTTGTTCAAGGACGTTCTGATGGTTGTCAAGGACGTTATGACAGTAAAACAGTTCATATATACGTACGCGAAAAAACGAGTTGGCAATCCCTGCCTTCAAATACCAAGTGTTGCATGTCCATATGTGAGGAATAATGCAACAAGGACAGAGACGTTTGTTTTAGGGCGTTATGATGTATTTCAAGGAAGTTGTGACGGAAAAACTTTTTGACTTTTGTACGTGCGTAAAAAGTACGAGTTGGCTATTCCTGACTTAAAATACCAAGTGTTGCATGTCAAACTGTGAGGAATTATGCCACAAAGAAAATGAACTTTATTTCGAGGCGTTCTGATTAATTTCAGGAAAGTTATGACATAAAAACATTTTCACTTTTGAACGTACGCGAAAAAAACGAGTTGGCTATCCCTGCATTAAAATAGCAAGTGTTGCATTTCCAACTGTGAGGAATCGTTCAACAAAGACAGAGACGTTTGATTCAGGGCGTTCTGATGTATTTCAAGGAAGTTATGACTGAAAATGTTTTGACTTTTGTATGTACGTTAAAAGTACGAGTTGGCTATCCCTGCTTTAAAATACCAAGTGTTGCTTGTCAAACTGTGAGGAATCGTTCAACAAAGACAGAGACGTTTGATTCAGGGCGTTATGATGTATTTCAAGGAAGTTGTGACGGAAAAACTTTTTGACTTTTGTACGTGCGTGAAAAGTACGAGTTGGCTATTCCTGACTTAAGATTCCAAGTGTTGCATGTCAAACTGTGAGGAATTATGCCACTAAGAAAATGAACTTTATTTCGAGGCGTTCTGATTAATTTCAGGGAAGTTATGACATAAAAACATTTTCACTTTTGAACGTACGCGAAAAAAAAGAGTTGGCTCTCCCTGCATTAAAATACCAAGTGTTGCGTGTCAAATTGTGAGGAATCGTTCAACAAAGACAGAGACGTTTGATTCAGGGCGTTCTGATGTATTTCAAGGAAGTTATGACAGAAAATGTTTTGACGTTTATATGTACGTTAAAAGTACGAGTTGGCTATCCCTGCTTTAAAATACCAAGTGTCGCCTGTCAAACTATGAGGAATCGTTCAACAAAGACAGAGACGTTTGATTCAGGGCGTTATGATGTATTTCAAGGAAGTTGTGACGGAAAAACTTTTTGACTTTTGCGCGTGCAAAAGTACGAGTTGGCTATTCCTGACTTAAAATACCAAGTGTTGCATGTCAAACTGTGAGGAATTATGCCACTAAGAAAATGAACTTTATTTCGAGGCGTTCTGATTAATTTCAGGGAAGTTATGACATAAAAACATTTTCACTTTTGAACGTACGCGAAAAAAAAGAGTTGGCTCTCCCTGCATTAAAATACCAAGTGTTGCGTGTCAAACTGTGAGGAATCATTCAACAAAGACAGAGACGTTTGATTCAGGGCGTTCTGATGTATTTCAAGGAAGTTATGACAGAAAATGTTTTGACTTTTGTATGTACGTTAAAAGTACAGGTTGCTATCCCTGCTTTAAAATACCAAGTGTTGCCTGTCAAACTATGAGGATTAACGCAAGAAAGAGAAATCGTTTTGTTCAAGGACGTTCTGATGGTTGTCAAGGACGTTATGACAGTAAAACAGTTCATATATACGTACGCGAAAAAACGAGTTGGCAATCCCTGCCTTCAAATACCAAGTGTTGCATGTCCAACTGTGAGGAATAATGCAACAAGGACAGGACGTTTGTTTCAGGGCGTTATGATGTATTTCAAGGAAGTTGTGACGGAAAAACTTTTTGACTTTTGTACGTGCGTGAAAAGTACGAGTTGGCTATTCCTGACTTAAAATACCAAGTGTTGCATGTCAAACTGTGAGGAATTATGCCACAAAGAAAATGAACTTTATTTCGAGGCGTTCTGATTAATTTCAGGGAAGTTATGACATAAAAACATTTTCACTTTTGAACGTACGCGAAAAAAAAGAGTTGGCTATCCCTGCATTAAAATACCAAGTGTTGCATTTCAAACTGTGAGGAATCATTCAACAAAGACAGAGACGTTTGATTCAGGGCGTTCTGATGTATTTCAAGGAAGTTATGACAGAAAATGTTTTGACTTTTGTATGTACGTTAAAAGTACGAGTTGGCTATCCCTGCTTTAAAATACCAAGTGTTGCTTGTCAAACTGTGAGGAATCGTTCAACAAAGACAGAGACGTTTGATTCAGGGCGTTATGATGTATTTCAAGGAAGTTGTGACGGAAAAACTTTTTGACTTTTGTACGTGCGTGAAAAGTACGAGTTGGCTATTCCTGACTTAAAATACCAAGTGTTGCATGTCAAACTGTGAGGAATTATGCCACTAAGAAAATGAACTTTATTTCGAGGCGTTCTGATTAATTTCAGGGAAGTTATGACATAAAAACATTTTCACTTTTGAACGTACGCGAAAAAAAAGAGTTGGCTCTCCCTGCATTAAAATACCAAGTGTTGCGTGTCAAACTGTGAGGAATCATTCAACAAAGACAGAGACGTTTGATTCAGGGCGTTCTGATGTATTTCAAGGAAGTTATGACAGAAAATGTTTTGACTTTTGTATGTACGTTAAAAGTACGAGTTGGCTATCCCTGCTTTAAAATACCAAGTGTTGCCTGTCAAACTATGAGGATTAACGCAAGAAAGAGAAATCGTTTTGTTCAAGGACGTTCTGATGGTTGTCAAGGACGTTATGACAGAAAACAGTTCATATATACGTACGCGAAAAAACGAGTTGGCAATCCCTGCCTTCAAATACCAAGTGTTGCATGTCCAACTGTGAGGAATAATGCAACAAGGACAGAGACGTTTGTTTCAGGGCGTTATGATGTATTTCAAGGAAGTTGTGACGGAAAAACTTTTTGACTTTTGTACGTGCGTGAAAAGTACGAGTTGGCTATTCCTCACTTAAAATACCAAGTGTTGCATGTCAAACTGTGAGGAATTATGCCACAAAGAAAATGAACTTTATTTCGAGGCGTTCTGATTAATTTCAGGGAAGTTATGACATAAAAACATTTTCACTTTTGAACGAACGCGAAAAAAACGAGTTGGCTATCCCTGCATTAAAATACCAAGTGTTGCATTTCCAACTGTGAGGAATCGTTCAAAAAAGACAGAGACGTTTGATTCAGGGCGTTCTGATGTATTTCAAGGAAGTTATGACAGAAAATGTTTTGACTTTTGTATGTACGTTAAAAGTACGAGTTGGCTATCCCTGCTTTAAAATACCAAGTGTTGCCTGTCAAACTATGAGGATTAACGCAAGAAAGAGAATCGTTTTGTTCAAGGACGTTCTGATGGTTATCAAGGACGTTATGACAGAAAAACAGTTCATATATACGTACGCGAAAAAACGAGTTGGCAATCCCTTCAAATACCAGCCTTCAAATACCAAGTGTTGCATGTCCAACTGTGAGGAATAATGCAACAATGACAGAGACGTTTGTTTCAGGGCGTTATGATGTATTTCAAGGAAGTTGTGACGGAAAAACTTTTTGACTTTTGTACGTGCGTGAAAAGTACGAGTTGGCTATCCCTGCTTTAAAATACCAAGTGTTGCCTGTCAAACTATGAGGATTAACGCAAGAAAGAGAAATCGTTTTGTTCAAGGACGATCTGATGGTTATCAAGGACGTTATGACAGAAAAACAGTTCATATATACGTACGCGAAAAAACGAGTTGGCAATCCCTGCCTTCAAATACCAAGTGTTGCATGTCCAACTGTGAGGAATAATGCAACAAGGACAGAGACGTTTGTTCAGGGCGTTATGATGTATTTCAAGGAAGTTGTGACGGAAAAACTTTTTGACTTTTGTACGTGCGTGAAAAGTACGAGTTAGCTATTCCTGACTTAAAATACCAAGTGTTGCATGTCAAACTGTGAGGAATTATGCCACAAAGAAAATGAACTTTATTTCGAGTTGTTCTGATTAATTTCAGGGAAGTTATGACATAAAAACATTTTCACTTTTGAACGTACGCGAAAAAAACGAGTTGGTAATCCCTGCTTTTAAATACCAAGTGTTGCATGTCTTACTGTGAGGAATAATGCAACAAGGACAGAGACGTTTGTTTCAGGGCGTTATGATGTATTTCAAGGAAGTTGTGACGGAAAAACTTTTTGACTTTTGTACGTGCGTGAAAAGTACGAGTTGGCTATTCCTGACTTAAAATACCAAGTGTTGCATGTCAAACTGTGAGGAATTATGCCACAAAGAAAATGAACTTTATTTCGAGGCGTCCTGATTAATTTCAGGGAAGTTATGACATAAAAACATTTTCACTTTTGAACGTACGCGAAAAAAAAAAGAGTTGGCTATCCTCGCATTAAAATACCAAGTGTTGTATGTCAAACTGTGAGGAATCGTTCAACAATGACAGAGACGTTTGATTCAGGGCGTTCTGATGTATTTCAAGGAAGTTATGACAGAAAATGTTTTTACTTTTGTATGTACGTTAAAAGTACGAGTTGGCTATCTCTGCTTTAAAATACCAAGTGTTGCCTGTCAAACTATGAGGATTAACGCAAGAAAGAGAAATCGTTCTGTTCAAGGACGTTCTGATGGTTATCAAAGACGTTATGACAGAAAAACAGTTCATATATACGTACGCGAAAAAACGAGTTGGCAATCCCTGCCTTCAAATATCAAGTGTTGCATGTCCAACTGTGAGGAATAATGCAACAAGGACAGAGACGTTTGTTTCAGGGCGTTATGATGTATTTCAAGGAAGTTGTGACGGAAAAACTTTTTGACTTTTGTACGTGCGTGAAAAGTACGAGTTGGTTGCTCCTGACTTAAATACCAAGTGTTGCCTGTCAAACTATGAGGATTAACGTAAGAAAGAGAAATCGTTTTGTTCAAGGACGTTCTGATGGTTATCAAGGACGTTAGGACAGGAAAACAGTTCATATATACGTACGCGAAAAAACGAGTTGGCAATCCCTGCCTTCAAATACCAAGTGTTGCATGTCCAACTGTGAGGAATAATGCAACAAGGACAGAGACGCTTGTTTCAGGGCGTTATGATGTATTTCAAGGAAGTTGTGACGGAAAAACTTTTGACTTTTGTACGTGCGTGAAAAGTACGAGTTGGCTATTCCTGACTTGAAATACCAAGTGTTGCATGTCAAACTGTGAGGAATTGTGCCACAAAGAAAATGAACTTAATTTCGAGGCGTTCTGATTAATTTCAGGGAAGTTATGACATAAAAACATTTTCACTTTTGTAACGTACGCGAAAAAAGAGTTGAAGCTATCCCAATAAATACCAAAAGTATGCTGGAAACTGTGGAGGAATCGTTCACCAAAGCCAGAGACGTTTGATTCAGGGCGTTCTGATGTATTTCAAGCGGAAGTAATGACAGAAAATGTTTTGACTTTTGTATGGCCGTTGCGTACGTGATGGCTATCCTGCTTTAAAAATACCTGGCATCTGTCAAACCATGCAGGATTAACGCAAGAAAGAGAAATCGTTTTGTTCAAGGACGTTCTACGGTTATCAAGGACGTTATGACAGAAAAACAGTTCATATATACGTACGCGAAAAAACGAGCTACAACTCTTCGCCTTCAATACCGCGTTAGGCGTCCAACTGTGAGGAATAATGCAACAAGGATACAGGACGTTTGTTTCAGGGCGTTATGATGTATTCATGAAGTTGTGACGGAAAACTTTTTGACTTTTGTACGTGCGTGAAAAGTACGAGTTGGCTATTCCTGACTTAAAATACCAAGTGTTGCATGTCAAACTGTGAGGAATTATGCCAAAGAAAATAAACTTTATTTCGAGGCGTTCTGATTAATTTCAGGGAAGTTATGACATAAAAACATTTTCACTTTTGAACGTACGTGAAAAAAAAGATTTGGCTATCCCTGCATTAAAATACCAAGTGTTGCATGTCAAACTGTGAGGAATCATTCAACAAAGACAGAGACGTTTGATTCAGGGCGTTCTGATGTATTTCAAGGAAGTTATGACAGAAAATGTTTTGACTTTTGTATGTACGTTAAAAGTACGAGTTGGCTATCCCTGCTTTAAAATACCAAGTGTTGCCTGTCAAACTATGAGGATTAACGCAAGAAAGAGAAATCGTTTTGTTCAAGGACGTTCTGATGGTTATCAAGGACGTTATGACAGAAAAACAGTTCATATATACGTACGCGAAAAAACGAGTTGGCAATCCCTGCCTTCAAATACCAAGTGTTGCATGTCCAACTGTGAGGAATAATGCAACAAGGACAGAGACGTTTGTTTCAGGGCGTTATGATGTATTTCAAGGAAGTTGTGACGGAAAAACTTTTTGACTTTTGTACGTGCGTGAAAAGTACGAGTTGGCTATTCCTGACTTAAAATACCAAGTGTTGCATGTCAAACTGTGAGGAATTATGCCACAAAGAAAATGAACTTTATTTCGAGGCGTTCTGATTAATTTCAGGGAAGTTATGACATAAAAACATTTTCACTTTTGAACGTACGCGAAAAAAAAGAGTTGGCTATCCCTGCATTAAAATACCAAGTGTTGCATGTCAAACTGTGAGGAATCGTTCAACAAAGCCAGAGACGTTTGATTCAGGGCGTTCTGATGTATTTCAAGGAAGAAATGACAGAAAATGTTTTGACTTTTGTATGTACGTTAAAAGTACGAGTTGGCTATCCCTGCTTTAAAATACCAAGTGTTGCCTGTCAAACTATGAGGATTAACGCAAGAAAGAGAAATCGTTTTGTTCAAGGACGTTCTGATGGTTATCATGGACGTTATGACAGAAAAACAGTTCATATATACGTACGCGAAAAAACGAGTTGGCAATCCCTGCCTTCAAATACCAAGTGTTGCATGTCCAACTGTGAGGAATAATGCAAAAAGGACAGAGACGTTTGTTTCAGGGCGTTATGATGTATTTCAAGGAAGTTGTGACGGAAAAACTTTTTGACTTTTGTACGTGCGTGAAAAGTACGAGTTGGCTATTCCTGACTTAAAATACCAAGTGTTGCATGTCAAACTGTGAGGAATTATGCCACAAAGAAAATGAACTTTATTTCGAGGCGTTCTGATTAATTTCAGGGAAGTTATGACATAAAAACATTTTCACTTTTGAACGTACGCGAAAAAAAAGAGTTGGCTATCCCTGCATTAAAATACCAAGTGTTGCATGTCAAACTGTGAGGAATCATTCAACAAAGACAGAGACGTTTGATTCAGGGCGTTCTGATGTATTTCAAGGAAGTTATGACAGAAAATGTTTTGACTTTTGTATGTACGTTAAAAGTACGAGTTGGCTATCCCTGCTTTAAAATACCAAGTGTTGCCTGTCAAACTATGAGGATTAACGCAAGAAAGAGAAATCGTTTTGTTCAAGGACGTTCTGATGGTTATCAAGGACGTTATGACAGAAAAACAGTTCATATATACGTACGCGAAAAAACGAGTTGGCAATCCCTGCCTTCAAATACTAAGTGTTGCATGTCCAACTGTGAGGAATAATGCAACAAGGACAGAGACGTTTGTTTCAGGGCGTTATGATGTATTTCAAGGAAGTTGTGACGGAAAAACTTTTTGACTTTTGTACGTGCGTGAAAGTACGAGTTGGCTATTCCTGACTTAAAATACCAAGTGTTGCCTGTCAAACTATGAGGATTAACGCATGAAAGAGAAATCGTTTTGTTCAAGGACGTTCTGATGGGTATCAAGGACGTTATGACAGAA